>JAKOGI010000115.1:892500-1162412 GCA_029747015.1 Carnegiea gigantea
GAGCTCTCATATCACAGATTTTCTCCATTCACATGACTCGAACTTAATATCTTATTTAAGGAGAGTGCCAAACCCCTTAAACTAACCCATGTTTAGGGATGGGAGTTACACCCGAACCCGAAAAACCCGCCCCGAACCCGCCCCATTTATAGCGGGTATGGGTACGAAAACTTGTTAAAAAAATGGGTATGGGGCGGGTATGGGTATTGCGTTTGAAAATGGGTATGGGTATGGGTATGGGTATGGATTCTTAAAACCCGTACCCGATTGTGTACCCGATTTGCTCGAAAAAAGGGGCCAGAATACGGTAAAATTCAAAAATAAATATTTGGCATGAAACTCTAAGTGTATATTGTTTATTTATTTAGAAATGAAAAATTAATTTTTTTTACATTTTTAACTTCCGTGAGTTTATCCGACATGAATTTTAGTACCGTCGCTTAAAATTACTAATCAAATATACCGTGTATACAAATATGGATTGAATATGAGTGACACTTTGCGCTATCTATATATACCCGAATAAAACCCGCAAACCCGAAGAACCCGATGGGTATGGGTATGGGTACAACCATTTAAAACCCGATGGGTATGGGGATGGGTATGGGTATGACTTTTGAAAATGGGTATGGGTGCGGGTATAGCCCAACCCGCCCCATGCCCATCCCTACCCATGTTGGTATGATGTTCGATAGTATTGAATTATATTAAACAATGCTAAGAATTATATATTAAATCATACCGGATGAAATTAAAAAATTATTTAGTGATATCACAATTATAAAATTTTAATTAATCTTATAAATTTTATATTAGATGCAGTCATATAGCCCCTCATATCAATCTGCTGTTTAATACTTCATATTCAATTTCTCTTGTTAAAAATATGCATGTAAAATTATAAATTACAGTATCATAAATGGAGATGATAGTGTTAAATAATGTCATTACAGTTAAAAAAATGTCAAAGTTTGATAATGTATAATAGATGTAGGAATGACGATAAAATCCGTACTCATTTAAAATTCAGAAAATCCTCCCCATTTATAAATCAAAGTATCATAAATGGAGATGATAGTGTTAAATAATGTCACTAAAGTTAAAAAAAAATGTCAAAGTTTGATCATATATAATAGATGTAGGAATGACAATAAAATTTGTACTCATTTACAACAACAACAACAACAACAACAACTCTCAGTGTGGATCCCGCTTTCGTGGGGTCTGGGGAGATCCAGCTGTAGGCAACCTTACCCCTACCGGTATTTCTACCCATAGAGAAGTCGATTCCTTAAGACCCACAAAACAATTTTTGAAAAAAGTTTATAAAGAAAACGAATGCAAACCAAAACCAAGGAGGAGAAAATTTAGAAAATCGCCCCATTTAAAATGTGAATAGGTGCTGAAAATGGATTTAAATGGATATGAGATGTGTATTGAAAAATAGATATAGGTATTGGCTACAAGTATGGGCATGAGTATAGCCCTCATCCCCCATATGCCTACACCCTACTCGTAACCGTTTTTAGAATAAAATAAAAAAATTATTGTGGTTTTAACGGTTTTTTTCTTCAGTTGAAGTCCAATTCAAACTCTTATAGTAAAAAGTTAGTCAATAATGCATTCAATTTCATATTTCTAAATAATATAAAGACCACAACTTTGCTATTTTATAATGACCCAAATTTATATCATATTTGTATATGGATTGCATATGTGTATTCAATTTTATTCTCTACGTAAATCCAAATAAAGCCCGCAAAATTCAATGGATATGGGTATGAGTAATATTTTTCAATAATGGATGAGCACGGATATAAATATGAGTACGATTTTATAAAATAAGTATGAATATGGATATAACTCAGTCTGCCTTATATCTGTCCCATTGCCATCCCTACTCCAGCCCACATGATTAACTTTGGGCTTTATGCTTAAGCAGGAACACTGACTGTCCACGGAAAACCAACCAAAAAAGAAAAGAAGTACACAATGCTAAATGGCTTTTTTCTAACCATCAAAAACCAAAGGACATCATATGGGGGAGCGAAACAACAAATGAAGTTATCAAGGCAAACAAAAGGAATAGGTGTAGCAATAGAAGAGATTTTTGGAATAATTAAATCATTGGATTGAAGTAATTAATCAGATTATGTTCGGGTCAATTGAGCCAGAAGAGGGCATGACAGCTTAAGAGGTTCAAATGCCATACGAATATGAAAGAAATCAGGACGAAACCCATGATTGTGGTATGACGACGTTTAAAAATGATTGCCTCTCCCACAAATATCAACAATTCAAGTTCCAAACATCAGGGTACAGAAAAATATGCGACTATGATTAGAAAAGAATCAGTAAGGACACCATGGCAAGTTATCGAGGCTAATCGTCTGAGAAAGAATGGGGTATGCTGTATAATGTTACAAGGGATCACGTCAACTCAGAAGCTCAGTCCCAGCCCTCAATCTTCTGAATTAGTACAGCTCAGGAGCTGACCAGTTTGGACAGCCATGAGTTACCTTACCAGAGTGGCAGAGTCCCATCTCTTCCAAAAACAAAAGTTGGATACAGCTTTTACCTCGCAGCGTATGATACCGCAGATCTGCTAGGGGCAATCCTTCGCTCACTCTCTTCTTAGCGCAGTGGATATGATATAGTATGCCATGCATCCCCAATTTCTGCACATTGATGGTGTCTGGTCTTAAACTGTGGTCTGAAATGCACTTGTGCCCCGACAAGTTCTTCTATGACTTCGTAATATCTCTTGATGTTAATTGTATGAAAATCAATCAAAATGTCGTGGTCCATGACAGCAACACAAGTCAACTTGTCAATATCTTTATACCCAGGAGCAGTGTGGTACCTACCGTAGACGCGCAAGAGTACCTCGGTTTGCATTTGTCCTTGTGACAGAAATAAGCTTGACGCCCTTTGAAATCTTTACTCATTATCATACAGAAAGGTATCACTGTCTTGGATAGACGTGTCTACACCTGAGGTAAGCAAATCCAAGACATTGTAGATATGGTCACCATCATGATGGGATTTATCCCCCGAAACAAAGGATGAAACCTCATCCTTGACCTTGATCCAAGACGACCCTGGCTCTTTTATCACCCCTTTTGATTTCATCAGTTTTCTGATATTTGCGGCCTCCCTCCATTTTCCTTTCACAGAATAAAGGTTTGCAAGGGTAGTAAGAGTTCCCCCACAATTGGGGTTGTGTTGAAGAATCCTTTCTGCAGCAAGTCTCCCACGCTGAACATCACCATGAACTCTGCATGCTCTGAGCAAGGTTGACCAGACAACATCATCTTGTTCACAAGGCATGCTATCGATCATGTTCTCAGCTTCTGCTAGCCTTCCAGCCCTACATAAGAGATCAATCATGCAACCATAATGTTGTCTGGAAGGAGTAATGTGAAAATCACGAATCAGAGAATTGAAGTACTGGTAGCCCAAATCAACAAGTCCTGCATGGCTGCAAGCAGAAAGGACCCCAATGAAAGTCACAGAATCTGGCCTCAAACCAGCTTGCAACATTTTCTCAAATAGACCTATAGCTTCTTGACTATGTCCATGTTCTGCATATCCATTAACCATGGAAGTCCATGACACAACATCATCACTTCCTGTATTGCTATATATCTCTGAAGCAGCCTTTATGCTCCCACATTTGGAATACATAGTGATCAATGCACTTTGTACCAATGACTTACATTCTAATCCAACTTTCATAACATAAGCATGTAGCAACGTTCCCTGCTCAAGCATTGCCATACTTCCAGCAACGCTCAACACGCTAGCAAGAGCAAACTCAGTTGGTTTTGGTCCTTCCCTTCTCATCCACGCCAGATACTCGAAGGACTCCCTGGCATATCCAACTTGGGAATATCCTGTAATTATAGTGCTCCATGTGACAATGTCCTTTGTAGTCACTGCATTGAAAACTAATGATGCATCTTTCAACTGTCCACATCTGCAATACATTGTCATGACTGAATTTGCCACCGATAAAGCACCTATGAAGCCGATTCGTATGACATGAGCATGTAAATGTTCGCCCCACAGGAGTTTACCAAGATTGGCACAACCAGAAATGATCGCTGCAAATGTGAATTCATTAGGCGCCACCTCTGATTCTCTCATTCGCATAAATTGCTGAACAGCAGTTTCTTCCTTACCAGTCTGCACATAGGTCGTGATGAGGGAGGTCCATGAAACCACATCTGGGATCCTCATTCTTCCAAACAAGCGCATCCCGTAATCCAACTTCCCACATTTGTTGTACATGGTAGCTAGAGTGTTCACCACATAAGAGGTAGCATCAAAACCCCTCTTTATTGCTTGTGTATGAATTTCCCTGCCACGCCCCAGATCACACAAGTCTGAGCAAGCCTTCAATGCAATAGCAAAACAGTATGCATCACAGGGTAAGCGGCAGTGCCACATGTCAGCGAAATACACCAACGCTTCCTTACAGTAACCAGCCTTAACCAGCCCTGTTATGATGGCAGTCCATGAAACTACATTTCTCTCCGGCATCTCACCAAAAACCCGACAACTCTCAAATATCTTGCCAGTTTTAGCATACATATCCAAAAGGGCACTTCCCACAAACACAGAGTTAACCAACCCATTCTTCACAGAAGCCCCATGTAACAGTTGTCCAAGACTTATATTGTTATCAAGTCCACAGGCTTTTAGAGCTACACTGACTACAAAGGGGTCCATTTTGAGAGAAGGATCAACCCACATCCTTGAAAACAACTTGAAAGCCTCGTCATACTCCGAGCCATTAACATACCCTGATATTACATTCGTCCAGGAAACCTCGTCTCTCTGCGGCATATCGTCGAACAGTTTGCGAGCATCTTGCAAATGACCACTTTTTACAAGCTCCTTGATCTGGGAGTTGATTTCCAGCAAAGCTAGGAAATGGGTTTGTTGCTGTAAACGCTTCTTTACATTGTTAAGTGCCGGATATTGGCAAAAATGGGCATAAGAAACGGATGATCTCGTACAGAGCCTCCTGACATGAGGTCTTCCTAATAAATACATAGGCACCTGCACCTGCTATACTAAGATTTCCTCAAACGATCATTCATAGGAGCATCTTGTGGACGTTGAAGATCGCCAAAATGCTCTCTCATCACATTGATGAATGGTGGCCATGTTTACCAGGTATACCAGAGGAGTCGTCGCGGGAAGGGGTAGTGTTTTAATTTTAGCTATGATAATGTTTGCGGGCCCTCTCATTTTCGGTTTCGTTACCTTACATCCCTTGTTTTAAGCCCCAAAAAATAAAAATAAAATAATCTATATAAAAAATTGTTAGAATGCCTTGAATCTGTTTTTTTAACCCTTTTTGCAGACCTAGTACGATGGAGTCGGAGTCCAGGGGCGATGCGCCCTGGTCTGGGGGTTCGGGGGCGCAACGTGGCCTCCGAAACTGACGGCGTACATGATGTATGGATTAGGGTTAACTCTAAAACTTAAACCCTATATATGTAATGCGTATCTCTGTATTCCAATATCATCGGATGAATAAACTATCCCTCTCTTCTCCCTGTGGACGTAGCTAACATATTGTCAGTGAACCACGTTAAATCTGTATGTATTTGTCAATTTGTTCGTACTTTCTCGCATCCGTTATAACAAAAATAAAAAACTAGCATATTCGAACACGCGATAGAATATATATATATATATATATATATATATATATATATATATATATATATGAACGTTAAATGTGAGATCGGACAACAATAATATACCGTAGTTTTAGGAGTATTTATTCAAATAAATCATGTGGCACTCCTTTTTCCGTATGCATTTGTCATACAGGCAAGTTTTAGTACATGTGTTTATATAACTTGTGAGAGTACCATGCTGTAACTTTTGAGAATATAAAATAAGAATTGGTGAGAACCTAGTTCGGCAAATAGGCTGATTAAGGAGAGAAGGCATTAAAAATCAAAATAAGCGCTTCCAAGAAGGCATATTAAACCAAAACTTTTTCGTATCATCAAGAAAGAGAGTGTTACAATCACAATTCACCTCTTAAGCTTACAATCTCACACAATTATTTTCTCATCAGTAAACATGCTTCTTTCACGTACAGTTTACAGTTGATTTCTGCTAAACATCTATCAGCAGACAAACATACTGGATACTTCGGGAAAAACCGTCTCTTAAAGCTTCAAAAACACCAAATTAAGCTCAGCTTCACAAAATAACATTGCAAGCACGACAATTCCTACAAGCCACTGGTGGTCTCTCTCTCACCCCCCTTGGACGAACCAAATTCATCTCTAAGTGAGGAAATCACTGAGTCCCATTTTAGTTGCCAATACGCTTCCCTTGGTTCCTGGCCTCCCATTGAGCCCTCCTTATCTCCCTCGCCCTCTTCCACAACGCCTCATTCCTCCTCCTTGCAAATATCTTCCTAATCAGATAAAGCTTGCGGGCTTGTTGGGTTATAATGCTTGTAGTTGAGGAGCCATCGTTGAGAGTGATGGCATACCCATCTCCATAAGATTCTATCCCTTCAGTCACAAGCTGCCAGAATAGCGCCCCAGCAGCTGGACCTCCTCTCTTAACCGACGAGTATATCTTGTAATAGACATCAGTGAATAGCCGGTCCCTCTGGTAAGTGCTATATCCAGGGTCTTTCTCAGATTTCCCAAACTCTGCGAGAAGCAACGGCTTTCTGAGAATGCTTTGTGCATCCTCGATGTGGGATGTCAGCCAGTTGTTCACAAAAGCCAGCTGAGCATCATCATTTGCGTTCGAGACCCTGTAAATGAAAGTTGTACATGAAATTAATCTACAACCTAATCTTCCAAGGTTGATGAAAGACATCATTACAAGAATGATCGATGATTCTAGGATAGCTTTACCATTGATCAGGATATGCGTGGACTGTTGCAAAGTCAATCCCAGGAATTTGATTGTTGGCAATGAAGTCTGTCCCGACGTTAAAACCTGGGTTGCGACTCATTTTCTCAGGGTGGGAAGATCCATAAAATCCTTCCAAACCAGCTTCGAGCAAGTGGTTTTGATCTATTGACTTCACTTGGGCAGCCATCTCGCCTATCCAGGCCTATGTCAATGGAGAACAATTCAATCTCTACCACCAAATTACATTCAGAATCTATACATAGATCCTAAATTGCGTTTTTGTTCAATGTGAACCCCAAAAAAATGATGTAAATGGTGCTCACCACAGTTAACAAGAGAAAGGTCATGGTCATGTGTGATAGTTACAAGTCAGTGATCATCCTGTCAATGAGGTTTGTTCCCTAATCGCACAGAAGTAACCTTCCGCCACAGACCTCCCAGTTAAATCCCCCCCCCCCCAAAACAAAAAAACAAAAAGGGCTCCGCCTGCTCCGTACTCTTGGAAGTAAATTTCAAACTCCTAGAAAGATGAAAAGCGAAAAGAGATGTAATGTGTAGAAGAGTACTAACAGCACTCACTGGTGGCAGTGGGGCGCCTACAACAGAGTTGGACCCCTTTCTTAAAGGAAAACAGATTGCAATATCCTCTGTCGGCAGAGGAGTAAAAGCAAATCAATTTTGCAAAATCAAGTTCAGTTAAATTCACCATATCAACATGCAAATTGAACATCAACCAAAGATACCAAGTTTATATCAGCTAAAACTACCAAACTGTGAATTAATAAACTGATTCAGCTCAGTATAAAATTGTACAGTTTAGGCAAAACCAAGGGAATGGGGCAGAGGGAGGAGGGCAAAACCTGAATGGTTCTTCCTGACGGATCTGAAGTGCATCTTGGCTCATTCATCAGCTCCCAAGCCATAATTGTTGGGTCATTCTTATAGACAATTCCATTGACAGTATTATACCTGTTAAGAACAGTCTGCAACAAAAGATTTGAAAAAAAATAAAATAAAAATTACATGCTGAAATTTGACAAAATAATTAACCAATATTGATTAGATCAAGAGAACCACCAGTTCAGACTTATTCAATTCCCATAAAATCAAGAAAGATTATACCTTAATATGGTTCTTGTAGAAGCCCTTGACAACAGAGTTGGTGAAGAAATCATCATCAGAGGAAAGATACTGTCCTTGACTCCTTGCCCAGTTCACATACTGTTTCTTCCCTCCAAAACTCTCGTAGTTATTTGCTAAACTCAATATCAACTTTATCCCATACTTCCTTGCTTCAGCCACCACAAAATCCAGCCCCTGTTACCCACAAAAAATAGGCAAACACTCACATCAAAACTCCGATCTTTTTGATTTCTACAACAATAATTTTGATTTCAAGAACTGGGCAACAAATTGGCTCTAATTAAAATTACCCACAAGAAGAAAAACAGTAATTTTGATTTCTAGAATCAGCACCTGTTACCCACCAGAAATTGGCAAAAGCCCAGATCAAAACTCCAATCAAACAAGTATAGAATTCCAAGAGTTGGGCAATAAATTGGGCTACAATCAAGATTACCCACTGCAAGAAAAAACAGTAATTTTCATTTGTAAAGCCAGCCCCTCTTACAACCATAAAGTGGGTACCCTAGAAACAGCAAAAAAGCAGAGACAAAAACATAGTTTGGAGACTCAATTCTAGAGAGAGAGAGAGAGAGAGAGAGAGAGAGAGAGACCTTGAAGGTTTGTTCGTTGTAGGAGCCAGGGGAGACTTGGAGGGCACGATCGCCCGCATCGTTGAAAGCCCAGGTGCGAGCGACAGTAAGGCCATGGCTCGAAGCTTGACGGAAGACATTGGAGACATATTGGCGTTGAGAAGGGTCAGAAGCCATGTACATTAGCCAATACGCATTGAATCCATTTGCATAGTACGGGCTTCCATTCAATATGAAGTGGGTTCCTCTTACTCTTACAAATCCATCTCCTCTTGCTTCAATTCTGGTGATCAGTTGACATTGTTGGATCACAAGAACTAGTGTAAGAAACAACCCTAATTGCTTCATCTCTCTCTATCTCTCAAGGAAGGATGTTAGAAAGAAACTGAAGGAATGTAATAATGAAGTTTGGGAGGCCATGGGGATTGGGGAGTCTTTATAACACATGGCATCACGTCAGGTTTTCACCACTCTGTTTGGTTGTGTCTGTGCGTACGACTTCACAATTCTTTGACAAAGCCCTTCCATAATATAACTTAGGACATGTTCTTTACGCGGATGGGTAAGAGTGGGTAAAAGATTAAAGTGAATTGAAGTTAATTAAGGTAGATTAAGAGAGGTTAAAGTTAGTTTTTTTTGAGGTGGGTTAAAGTAAGTTGAAGTGAACTAAAATTAGTTAAAGTTGGTATATTTTTTTTGTGGTGGGTTGAAGTGGGTTAAAATAATGAGAATGTAATTATGTGTGATAATTTATGAAGTTATTGTAATTTTTAGTGTACTTTTTCACTGAATGGTAATTTCACAATTTTGTAACTATTTTTCTGGAAGTTGGAGGTCGGCACAACTTGTCAATTATTTTTACGATTTGGGTTATCAAATTTATTGATGACAACTTTTTATATACGTGCCTTTTTTTTTCATGGGTAAATTTAAAAATACCAACATAAACCCACTTCAATCCACTTCCACTATCAACTAAAGTTCAATTTATGACATTAAAAAAATTCTACCTACTTTAACTGATCTCAACCTACTTTAACCTACCTCATCCTTTTAACCACCCCAAGTTATTTATAAATTTTCACCATTTTTAATTTATACTACTTTGCAAAAATAATTAAATCTCACATGACACTTTACAAATTATTAAATTTATGAAGGGGTGGGTTAAAGTTGGTTGAGGTAGGTTGAGGTTGGTTGAACTGGGTTGAGGTGAGTTGAGGTTGGTTGAAGTGGGTTGAAGTTGGTAAATCTAAAATGACCTACGAAAATAACAGGGCCTTACTGTAAAATAATTTTTATATTACAAATTGTTTTTATGAGATTTGTAGACAGATAGTTTTTAAGTAATTGTAAAATAATTTTTATATTACAAATTATTTTTATGAGACTGTCTGATAAAAATTATGTAGTGAGACTCTTTTTAAGGAATAACTTTCCAACGGCCTTGAACTAGTGTATGAGGTTGAGTGGACACAAGGCAACCACAGTTCCTTCAATATTTTGTGTAGAAGTTATCTTTTGCTTATATGATTACAAATTGGGGAAAAATTAACTTAATTTTCAATATTATGAAGTTCAAATGATCCAATCTAGTTCATTGTCTCCTACGATATAAGCTTAGGCTTCGCCCTTATATTGAGGTGATTAATGACTAGCGCTATAATAACTTTCAAATTTAAGGGTAAGCAATAATTTATCAAACAATAATTATTCTTAGATAAGTTGTTATAAGAGTTTAACGAGACAGAATATGAGTTAATAAAATATTGACATTTTGTAATACAGTTGTGGATAAGATGAACCACCCTTTTTATCACGCTGTGCGTATGCCATATGCTAAATTGTGCATGCCATATGCTAAATTGTGATTGATATTCCACATTCCTTCATTATTTGCGTTCTCCACACAAATTGGGAAAAATAAAAAAATTCTATATCTATGGAAAAGAAAAGCAATTGAAATTGAAAGCAACAATGTGAGAACCAAGATCACTGTACAGATGACTGATCTGATGTCAATCAGTTTTAAATGATCGACGTGAGGTGTTTGATTCACTACCTTCAAACTGTCTTCCATCAATGGCATCCATCTTTTCGAAGTGCCACAATCTCTGATTAGAGCATATTAAAGATAAGACTGATTGCTTGAGCTGACACCGATCCAAATTGTTGGCGCTTGAATCTGACTATCGTATGTTTCTGATTAGTGTATGTGCTTGTATTGGTTAATGTATGATTTATTATTATTTGTAGTACAATATTTTTATTTTTGTATCATCTATTTATGTGTGTATTTTTATTTTATCAAATAATTTTCAACTATAAAGTATTTTATCAAATATTTTTATCAGTAATGGTTTCTTCGTCAGTAGTAATATCTATAAATGTAAAGTCATTTATTTCTGAATCTCCTCAAGTCTGACACTTATTGTTGTATTGATTGGTTAGAGCATAATAAAGGAAAAACTGATTTGGGAGCGTTGTGTCATTTTTATTGGCCAAGAATTAAGATTATCTCATAAAAATTTATTGTAATACATTAGTGTAAGTCTCTGATATGTCTTATTATTTGGTGCATAGCTTATGTTTTATTTGCAGTACTTAGGTTAATAACTTGAACAATAACTATTATCAGATGACGTTATCTAAGAATTCATATTTCTTTGATGAGAAGTGCATAACCCAAACCGGTTGTGGTCCCATATTTTCAAAGATTCGTTTAAACTGTTATGTTTTTATATAAGCTAAACCTTCAAATCTTAAATAAACAAGTAACGTATCAACACAGATTGATTCAACAAGTTTGACACTTATTTCTATTAAATAAGGTCTCAAATTTGAGTTTTATAAATAAAAAAAAATTTATAATAAAAGAACTCTATTTTCTTATGAGATAAATAATTACTCAATTTTGATAAAATAGAGGATCTAATAGCAAACAAAATAACGTACAGCACCTCACTGCTTTTCTAATCCATTTAAAACCACAAATAAACGAGTAACGTGTATCACCTCGCCACGTGCTATTGAACAAAATGGGTGACGCCCACCCATGTGAAAGGCATCGATTGGTAGTGGGCCCACCTCATCTATTCTTCGCGGTTCCCATCATGTTCTTCTGTTTTGGAAGAAAAAAGACAGGAATTTCACGGGCCTTCAAAAAATCTAGGGTTGGTACTTGGGACAATTCTATACATCGAGTTAATTTGATGAATTTACCCTCCCCCCCCCCCCCCCCCCCCTCTGGCGTGTGATACAGTTGTTTGCCATAGACGTACAGGGATTTACTGATTAAAAACAGAGGCCTTGAATAGATTTGCCTTTCACTCCCTTCCTTGTAATAACGCTTATGTAATCAATAATAACTTTGTTCAATTTCAGACTTATTTCAATTCCCATAAAATCAAGAAAAATTATACCCTAATACACTTGATAAAATATAATATAATATAATCAATATACTGTAGTCAATAATAAAATTGTATGATAAATAATTGTGTTCAATTTCTTACACTCAATCCACCAGATATAAACATTATATTGTATTTGGATTAAAAACATACAATTATTTCAGTTTCCTTCTTGTCATCCTAAAAAAGCAACTAAAGGCGTGTTCGGTAAAATTAACTGTTTTAGTTATAATCAGCTGTTTTACTAGCTGTTACAAGTGTTTGGCAGCTGTTGGGAGCATTCGGAAACATCTACAAATAATGTTGAATGTTTAGGAGCATTTGGAAGCACCTATGAGCATTTAGCGTTGGAAGTGTGCAACGACCAAACCGTATAGTGGCATGGTTGACTGGGGCCAATCCCCCCGTTAAAGTACACAACACAACTCATCAGTCTTTAACACCCCCCCTTTCTTTTTTTCTGTTCCTTCTTCAGTCACTGCAAATGACGGAGCCATCCAATGCGGCAATCGCGGACGCAACTCCAGATTCATTGAAAGGGTCAAAGCCCCGCAAGGAATGGAAAGGGGTCAGGTTCATCTCTAAATTTGAGGTCATTTTCCTGCCTTGTCGGCAAACAAATTTTAAGTTGGACTTGAAATGGTTTTAATTGGCGTGATATGCGGACACTTTTCCTCTTGCTCTCAATGGACACACCTCGTGACTTTGCCTCCCTTTTTCTTTTTTCGACGGTGATGAGTGAAGTGGAGCTTCCATCCAACGCATTCACTGTAGGAAAAGCTTTTTAACCTATTTCACGAAATATTTCCGCAAATACAGATTTCATCTCTATTAAAAAGAGGGGGTGAGGGTCCATCCATGTACGTTACTTAATGTTACAAGTACTCTAGCATTTATACAAGCGTGGGTTGTCTGCAATCACAGATCCATTTTCCATCTTACACTGCAAGTAATCCCAAAGATTTCCTCAAATGCAAGAACCCTACGCTGATTCCCTTTCATAATCATGTAGTTTCTCGCCCTGTTCCTACATTTGTAAAATCAAGATAGTGATCTTACATTCTTACCAACATATTCCTAACTTCCGATGTTGGTAAAGTCCTTCGGTAGTAGTTCTTATCGGAATATGCTCTCCTCCAATTCCCTCCGCTCCCACAGGCCTCAAATGGACCTGTGAAAGTAACACAATTGGGCTGAAGCCTGGTCTGTTGCCTTCCTAATTGCTATAATAGGGAGCACCCTGAATGTAAATTGGGTTGGGGGGGGGGGAGATAAGGCCCAAAGACCAATGCAAGCAGAGTTCGAACTCACATCTCTGGTACAGATAAAAAAAACTTTGAATCCTAAGACGCAACTCTCACACCGACAGTATAAACCACCTCCATCTTGCATCTGTCCCCCCCCCCCCCCCCAAAGTAACGCACTGATGAAGAAAGTTACCAGAAAATCTCAAAAAGATTTAACCTAGATGTGTCAAGTCAACTTCTGTTTCCGCCCACCATATGAGCTATCAATCACGTCAAGGTAAAAACCAGGAAAGGCAAGTGAACAAAAGAGAGATGATCGCAAAGAAACCAAGGTACAACAGGAAAAGCAGGGTAGAAAATGTAATGAACTACACAGAAAGTAAGTTATAAGAAACATCTACATGCCACATGAACAACAAAAACCTGTAGATCTCCAGAGGAAGATTTTCTTCGTGTGAGATCGTGTCTCTTCTTCGAGTGAAGAGGGTAGACAAACTGCTTCTGGATCAAACCTAATTTATTATAGGACTCGTATTCGGCCTCCATAACCATAACGTTTGAGAAGCCCTTCATCTTGTCTCCAGTTTTCTTTTACTTTTACTTCCACCTGTTCAAACAATTAGCTTCCCCGTCAGTTACAAATACACACTAAGCCTCTCGTCAATGGGTGACCACAATATATTGATTCAGTAACTTATTGCTCAATAAACAAATTCCAGTTTGGTTTTCAACTATTAGGCGGTTTAGGAGGAAACAAGGTTGAGTGTCACAGTAAAGGTTGAGGCTCTAATCGCAGCTCCCAACACCCCCCCCCCCCAAAAAACAATTACAAAAAAAATCAAGTGAATGGTTGGTTATGAATGATGGCAGGTCTCAGACTCTCAGGTTATGTATGTCCTAATACATTAGGCTTAAAAATGGCTGTGCATTACTGCATAACTAATACGAGGCAAAAGGCATCTCGAAAGATATTTCACCTCCAGGTATACTTTCTTCTGCAAGAAATCTTCAACGTCAAGGCGTGCAGCAGTTGCTAGTAGCTTCAAAGCTCTCCCCTCCTACAAGGGCCCATAATCAATTATACAGAATTAGAATGGTCTCTGGAAGCACTTGCAAACAGCAGTAGCAATCACACAAAAGCCAAAAGAGTATACAGCCGAACCATAGCAACAACATGCAGCAACACCAAAAGTTTCACCCTCTCATAATAGTAATATGCAGCTGCATAAAGTCCACAGAAAATAGAAAACTAGAAGCATATCAAGAAGCTACTTGCATCACTGTTAATCATACCAAGCTTGCATGTGTACATGCAAGATTTTAGAATGAGCAAAATAACATAATCATATGTACAGTTTTACTCGCAAATAACGTAAGCTGTTCAAAATGAAAGTGCCATGCCACCAAAAAATTGACAATTGACAAATCCACAATTCCTTACTTTTCCGATGAGAATAATCTTCTGTGAATTCTTCTCAACAAGAATCTCCACTTGAATAAAATCCTTTGCATCTGGCCTAGATTTGTAATTCACTACATTAACCTGTAGAATTTGGATTAAAGTTAGGCTCAAATTTAAATAGATAGATCAGATGTCGGACTATTAGAGTCAACAATTTACCTGACATGCATATGGAACTTCATTCTTGTATTGCAAAAATATCTTCTCTCTAACAATTTCACCTACAAAAAATCTTTCAGGGTGCTCGCTTACAATGTCCTAGAAATCAAGTGGATAGAACACTTTATTATTAACCAGGAAAGGGAATCCCTTGTTTTAGTTTCCCAACTTCGCAAAAAAATCAGACTGCACACATCAAAACTCAGAAAAAAAAACTGGTTCATCATTTACAGCTTTCTTGGCTTCGGTGGTAAAATACAACCAAATTTTTTTTTTGGTGACAACATAAAGCAGAAACAGGGAATCAGCAACATTATTGAAACCCAAACATTTGGGCAAATAATACCTTTGGATAATGGGCCGGACCAACAGGAAGTTTTGATAGAATCCAATCTTTGACATCATCAACCCCATGGCCATATTTCGCACTCACAGGAATGACATCGTCAACATCAGTGAACTTTTCGTACCACTGCAATAAGCAGGCGCGAGTCGTCAAGCAGGAAATAAGATGTGGTATGATTTTTCAAACATGTATCTCTAGAGGGCAGGGGAGGATTGGTACACATTTCAAAACTAAACTATTTTCCTGTTTAGATACGTCAGAAATTTCCAAACAGACAACATTCCTTGCCAATGTGTTAAAGGCATTATCTGCTTTGCACGGTATTGTTACATGATATTTTTCAAGCTTCAACACTCCATAGTATCTCTATGACTGATTGACACTTCAGGGTACAGCACATCATTTTTACTGCCCCTTTTCCATTTTAGATATCTTCTTGACTTTTTTTTTTCTTTTTTTTCTTTTGCGAAGTTACAAAATCGTCCACCCATTAACCATCATTCACATAACCTAAGAAAATGCCATATCTAATGTCTAATTTTTCTCGTAAGCAATGATCAGGAATTCACTATGAAAAGGACAAGGTGCATGAAGTATTCTTACATCTAAGCAGGAAATCAATAAACAAATTGTATATAAACTTAGTGGTCAGCAATGTCCTCCTCTCTACGATTAACCTTCTCTGTAAACACAATTTGCTTAATTCCCACTGGCATGACATCTGGTCTTCCATTTATCATAGGTCAGTCAGGATAACAGTTTGTCTTAGTCCCTTAGAGGTATGCATGGAATCTTGACAGAAGAAGCCTCAAGCTTCGAACTGTCTGGACTCTATCTAATACAAGCACACAGGCCAGTCAACTTAGGCAAGTAATCCACAAGGTTGGTCATATAGGGACCAACGGCAAATGTGGATTGACGTATATTTCTCTTACGCACAGCAAAGGCACCGTAGGTTGACAGATATATTGCAGTTCCCGCAGACAAATGAAATTAAGGCTAATTCTAAATATGAAAGCCATAGGAACCTCGGTGGGGGATGATTCTGTCAGAACATGAGGTTTTCTGTAAGGAAATAACATCTATTCTCATACGGCACCCAACAAAGCACAGAAAAATGTAGAATTTTCCAACTTTGGCAACATAAAAATCACACTACATATATATTCCGTTTGTTCAAGAACATATGCAATTGGACGGCTAAGAAATTTGAAAATGAAATTGGAATACAGATCCTTCTTCAGATATATTGCACAGACCTGTAGCTTCTTTGCGATTTCACCAGGTTTGATGAGATCCTTCTTATTCAGAACGAGCAAGGTTGGTAACTTCTCCTTTAGGTCCCCCACACCTTCCTTAAGTACTTCATCTATCTGAAAAATGAAGAAGTTTTGTCAATACATGTGAAGTCTTGAGATTCAAGGAGAGGAGAAGCATACCTTTTCAGGCATCTTGCGTGCATCAACCACTACAACTACACAATCTGCATTGATGGCAGCACTTCGGACATTCTTCATCATCATGGAGTCCAATTTATGCATTTTCTTCTCAATGACACCCGGTGTATCATATAGTATCATCTGCAAGCTATTAACAGCTTGATTAAAAAGTTTTCAATAGAATAAAGATACTGCATTATTAGGACTGTACAGCAAAATTTTACTTTCCCAGAAGTACACCGACATTACATTACCTAGATTTTTTTGGGCCGGGAGGGGGGGGTGGTGCTGTTCTTAAACTTCAAACTAATAATGGCAAAACAAGAAAAAGCAGTGGCTAATCCAAGTAGTAGGACTCAACAAGAGGACCAGGTCATGAGCTACTTACAATTAACAAGAAGAAGGTGCACGATTAGATGCTGGAAGTTTAGGTGAATTTCACCAAGAGCTCTTAGAACTTAGAAGGAATTTTGCATAAGACTGCTAACATTACTGGGGGAGCTAAATCTGTCATTAAAAGAATGGCATACAGCAACCAAAATGATTGAAATCATAGGTAACAGACAAAGGAACAAGTAGAAACTGAAGAAATCGAACGTTAATGTTTTTGAAGGAAACAACTTGCAAAACTCCATTCTGACTGCTAAGCATTACACAGGATTGTCAGCAACTGGGTTTATTATGCTGTTGCTTGTTTCTGCAGATGTTACGTAAATTAAGTCAAGTTCTTTAAAAAATATCCAACTCATACTCAAGCTACTAAAACGGTTTATCTACCACTACGGGAAGAATACGGACCAGCCTAGACATCCTGAAGCATGTATTGCTTTAAAAAGGAATTACCCATCACTTTATCAAGGGATCGTTAAAGAAAATGCAAGCAAGGCATGAGAATCATGTCTTAAGAAGATAATAACTAAAGTGGACGATATCATCTACCATATCAAAACAAAAACACAAAAATCATATGAGACTAAGATCATCAATATATCACCACCCTATGATCATAGCCGGTTAAACCATTCATGAATGCATAAATCCAATCATATAAGGGTGACAACCATAGGAAAGTCCTAACCTGATAGTCTTCACCAGAACATATACCAAGGATCCGATGTCTGGTAGTCTGAGGTTTATCAGTCACAATTGAAAGCTTCTGACCAATCATTTGGTTTGAAAGAGTGCTTTTCCCAACATTAGGCTTGCCGACCACAGCCACATACCCTGAATATTTGATCACAATGTAAAGTTAAAATGCGTTCACAATTTCGCAACCCAACACTGGAAATTCGGACAAACGGTCATATATAGAAAAGTAAGCACGTGGAAGCCAATGCACATATATACCTCATAAGAAGCATTACATGAATTCAAAGCTTGAATTTGATATTTAAAGGGTCGAATTATTGCAATTCTTAGTTCAAACCGATTTGCTTTATACAGAGATTCCTACAAAAGTAAATCCTCTAACGTATTTCCCTGGGACCTACTACCTTCAAGGTTTTACACGAAGCTTGATAGAAAAAGGAAGCACATTATACTAGATTTTTTTTTTTTTTTTAAAAAGGATCAAAAATAATTTCATGCAGCATTTGTTTGGCAGGAACTACATTTTACCACAGCATTTCAGAATCTAAGCCTGTTCCAATGGCTATTTTAGCATTCAGCTTAACATCAAACCGAAATACAATCTCAACATTACAACCACACATGCACAAGTATTCGACACTTATGGCCTTACCATTCGAAAATTCATCCAATAATCACTCCATTAAAAGCAGTACTAGCTAAAAGCAACTAAAACTAGCATTCTAACACCAAAACACTGAAATTTTACAGGAAATTAAAGAACGATGATAGGAATAAGAAGCTAACCACTGCGATGGTTGGAATTAGGGTCAAAATCATTCTCCTCCATCTCATAATCATCAAGCAAAGCCAAATTCCTGTCCGGCTTCTCGCTAAGAGAGAGAAACGCCGTCGCCGAAGAAGAAGACAATGCTTCCTCATCCTCCTCGTCATACCGTTCTCCAGCTCCATCAACATCTGAAGAGTAATAATAACCTCCATAGCTGAAATCAAATTGTTGCTCTCTGTCCTCAATCAATGGCTGCTTCTCCTGCAAGCCTCGATTTCTCGCTCTACTTCCGGCTCTGAATTGAACGGAGGAGAACCGAGGGAGTTGCGAGGGAGATGTAGAGAGAGAAACGAGAGTTTTGGAGTTGTGATGAGAGAGAAATCTCTCTCCAATTGAAGGCATACGCGCGGCAACCAGCTCCATTTGCGGAGCTCCACTTCTTGGTATGCTTGTGTCAATGCTGTGTTATCCTCTATGCTTCGATTCTTTCTCTCGCTTTACCAGTTTTGTGGCCATAATTCTTTTTATTTTTTTTAATTGATGCCTATAAATTGGGCTCATGGGCCAGAAACTGCTCATGTTTGGGTCCATGGAACGGCACATTTGTGGGTTCATGAGTGAGAGCAGAATTAAATAAAAAAATGTATATATATTAAAAATTGGATTGAACTCATATATGAGCGATATGTGACATATCACATAAGATGTCATCTAGGGTGTCATTCGGGATAAAAATGCCATGTAGAATAGTAAGATAAAAGACTTTCATCATGTAATTAAGATGGATGCATGTTATCAATGTAATTTAATTTTAATTTAATGTTAACTTTTCTCATATGTTATGACTAAATAGTAATTGAATTTTGTCTTAAAAAACTTAAATATAGACCAAAGAAATGATTTAGATGTTAACTTGATTTTATTTGATTTGGGGTACTCGATATTGTATTTATTAAATTTGTTAGCAAAAGTTGAAAGATAGTCGTATGAGTTTATTAGTATAACAGTGCTGTTTTCTCTCTCTAAAAGTGCGTTCATATATTGATCTCGTCTACTTCTATGATTTATCTACTTTCTTTTTAATGACTATTAGTATATTTTATAGATGTTTACCCACAATCATTGAAGTGTGTTAGACATTATTCTTAAGGTACGTACATATTGGATATCTAAATCTAAATATATTTATTTTTATATATTTATTTTCGAGTGAATATATCATGAGTTGACACTTGAATACTGATTAGATTGCTTATTTCGCATACTGCAAAGCTTGATTACTTAAGCATGTCACATAATTGGATTTAGATAATATGAAATACCATAGCACCTTAATGTGATTGTGAGTTTGCCTTACGACTACTTTAAGTTAGTACAATATATAGTTTCTTTTCACATTTGTAACTTATGTTCATGATATTAAAAAACTATATTTCAGTGATTTATTCAATTTATATTTCACTTGAGATTATATTTTGTGCTCAAAAATCACATAGTATAATTAGTTCTTTTAGCACATTTAAATTTGAATTTAACAAGTACATTAATATATAAGACTAGTTTGTCTACATTCCCATAATAGGCCATAACCGACTTCATAAATTAGTAGTATTCCCCTCCCCGCCCCCTCCCCCTCCCAAAAAAAGTTAAAAGTTTTCCTAAATTCAAATTGTACTAAAATTTCTTCATCTGCTACTAATCTCTCTTTCTTATTTTTTTTTTATTTTTTTCGTTTTTCTTTGTTGGTTTTTTTTAATAAATAATTATATACCAAAGAGATAAGATTAAGATCAAAGACTTATCTATCTTTTTATTACTACTTTCAACAATTTTCTCACAATTTGTTTATCATGAGAATAATTAATCAAATTTTAGTTTTATTATTATCATGGGTCAAATAGTAGAAGGACCATCATCACTATTAAATAATATTAAAGGTGTCATTAAACCAATAGGAATCTCTAGGATTAAAAACAAAGTCCAAATTTAAGAAAGATAACATTAAATTACTAAAAATACTATGATTTTCCTTTGCTACCAATGCCAATGTGGTTATTTCACAAAATTATTTTAAACTTAAAAAAAATTCACACAGCTTCAAATCACATAATATCTTAAAAAAACAACTAAAAACTTATTGACTAATAGGATTAAAAAAGATAGACTGCACATAAAAAATTCAAGTACATATAATCAAGGTGACTTTATATGAAATAAAGTCAGAAAAAAGGTAACACCATCAAGTCCATAGAACTCAGTATAGTATAGTACCAACAACAATATATACAATAAGATACTGATACTTATCAACTGAGAAATGATAGTCATCGTGCAACGCACGGATAAAAAACTAGTTAAATAAAAAGCCCATCAAATAAACGAATTAGCTGCGACTGTCCGTATTCCATATGACCACACCACCTTGAAAATCTGGCTTAAGTGAGAGGGGTTTGATGTAACAGTCTTGTTTTTTATTATAAAATAAATTAAGGCTAATCTCTATTTGAAGTTTGTTAATTTTGCAAACAGAGAAATCCCACCTTAAACACACCCAAAATTTGAATTCTCAACTTTACCAATCCCACCGGGGAGAAAAAGAGACCAAACAAACTTAAATAAAAAAGCTACTATGCGTATTTGTAGGGATAAGACAGTATATATGTAAACTTATAAATATCCAGTGAAAGTGAAACTCACGTTGAGAGTTGTTATTATGACAATGTCAATATGGACGTGACAGATTGGATCTCCACAAATGAAGACTTTCACTAGTAAAATGCCCTTCTAAGTTCTAGTATCAACGCTAAAACTTTGAAGGTGTATCAAAAATTTTGACGCCCTCCTTTGCCGGAACTAGGCCGCAAGACTATAATAACACAAGAAAGGGACTCATGATCTTCCCTAACACCCAAGTTTTACGCATGCTCCAACAACTCGTTCTAGCCATGACAGAGAGAAGCAAGCCTTTCCAGGGAAAATTTACAATAAAAAAGTAAAAACAATTGTGGTGCTTATTTTCATGGCACTATACATTCTGCTTGGCAGAAACATTTGCAACTAGTTAACAGAAAACAAGGTTGTTATGCACAAAGAATCAAATTCGTCAAATCACTTCCTCCAGTTTCAGTTTTGGTTCCAAGGACATCATTTTGATTTGCCGTCATCGGTGGAAGATGATCCTTTCCCACCGGGGACGTAAGACCATACCAAAGCTGCACTGCCAATGGTGATTGCTGCCCCGATTGAGCCCCAAATCCATTCTTGTCTTCTCCTCCTCGTCTGTCTTTCACGTCGTGTAATTTCTGAATAAACACAGAAACAAATAAATTCAGCTAAGATGCGTAAACAATACGCTATCACACCTTCCATCAATTTGGATGGTTACCCGAGGGGGAAAAAATTGTTTTGCAATGGCATGTTTTGTTGGTGATGAGAAAGATGAAAGAATTAATTATAAGCTTAAATGATTTCAAGTAATATAGGGCAAATACTTCATGGAATATCAATCAGAGCAAGTTCACACTCACTAAATACCTATCTGACTCATGTGCTGTCTAAGCAATTTTTTTCAAGGTGCAGACGAAAGCAAAGTAACATTAATGCATTAGTTCAACAGGCAGACATAATAGCCTACCGGTCTTTAAAGAAAAAGAGCAACTAGAACATGAGACATAAACGAAACACGAAAAAAATGAGACTCACCTATGGCTTCTTGGTTCCTTTGAGACATCTCCCTATTCATGGTCTCATAATAATGCAACCTGTCACTTAAACGAGCAATCTCAAAGTTCTTAGCCTCTAGCTGAGTTTTCATCTCAGCCTCGACTTCAGCCTTTATAGTTGCCCTTCCAACAGATTCCGAGACAAAGCGAGAAACATGGACTTGTTGACAAATATCTTCTACAGGATCAACATCTGATTTGTTGTCATCCGATAAACCTGAAAATTCTGTAGGGAGTTTAATTCCAACAGTTGCTAACCTCTCCCTGAGTGTTTGCCACTGGCTTCGGACAGTATTTAGAGCTTCTTCTGCTTGCTTTCTCCTTTCAATCTCCATCATCAAGCTCAGCCTCATTTCTCGCAGCTCAATTTCAGCATTGAAAAGAGATCGTCGTGATTGTCTCCCACTCTCAGAGGACAATTCTAAAAAAAGAGACAAGAAAACAGGGTAACGAGTCAGTATGCCACATAGGTAAATGGCAAGGATACCATCGATGTACAATTTAGGTTGCATACCTTTAAACTTGTCATACTATTATCTCAAAAGATTTTGTCCAATTCTGAAATTTCACAAAGAACACTAAACTCTAAAAGTAAAAGCACAATCAAGAAGTTTCACCCTACATGGTCTCAAATGTGCTTATAAGCTTGGCATCCTCAATAATGTTATCGAAGGAGATTTTCTCGCCTTACTACTTAACCCAGAAAACTACATATCTGAAATTATCATAATAATCTTCCGCAGAATTCATGAACTTCACTCGGCTTCCATTAAATATGACTAGACTTAGACGAGGTATCGTCATTTCGATGCCAGTAAGCCTTTTGATGCATGCATGCAAAAAAGGCAAGATCATATCTCAATTCCTGCTATACTTTCCTGTGGTAATTAGCATCTCAATTTTCTCTATAGTAGTAATGGAAAACAGCATTATAAAACCAAATAATGCAAATGTTGCCAATATATATGTAAAACCAAACCAAACAAACTACAAGGCACAAGCTTTGTGTAAAAATCATGAGAATTTACCTTCCCACGCATCATAAAAGTCTGCCATGGGGGTGTACATTCTAGCAGACTGATCCCCGCCGTAATCCTCCCCATCAGTATAGCTCATGTAGCTCATGCTGTCCTGCGGGTCATAGAAATCCTCCGCTTCACTGTCATCCCTACTCAAACCCTGCCCCGTCAAAATCTTGAGCTCAGCGGTACCCCCCACCTTATCACCACTTGATTCATTACTACTTTCATCTTTCAAACCGTCACTACCCTTGGAGCTGTCATTATTGGCATTGAGCAAACCCTCATTACCAGAACCCTCCTTGTGTTGTTGCTCGCGCAACGCGTTCTCTCTCTCCTCCGACACTCTCCTCAAGTGGCTATTGTAGAGCCGAGCATCAACCTCGTCCACCTTCCTCTCGATCACGTGCTTGTCCGACAAGCTCTTGAAGAGGCGGGGCCCACGCCGCTTGTGGTTGATGAGGTACGGAGACGGAGGAGGAAACCCCGAGGTCGGCGAGTCTGGGAGAGGAGTAGATTCCGGCGTGGCATAGATCATCGACGGAGAAAGCGGCGGCCTGGCCGCCGACACCGACGACGATCTCCTCTCCGGCGCCGTGGAGTTACGGCGGCGGAGGTGAGGGTACGGCGGCGGAATGTCGGGGCGCTTGGAGGAGAGATCTCTATCGCGATCATCGGGGTGCAACGGCGCCGTGTTGCACCTCTCGAGCCTAGAGGGAGAAGGAGAATTGTGTCTCTTCTTGGCCGCCTCCATTGAAGAGGAAGACGGCGATTTTGAAGCTGCCGGCGGATCCACTGACGGTGTGGTAGTCAGCGTTGGCATCGTCTGTTGATCATTATTCTCTGCAATGAATTGGAATTGAATTCATGAAAAACGAAATCAAATCATCAATCAATGGAAGACAAGAATGAAAACCCTAGAAATCAAACAATGAGTGAATTAATCATGAAATGGTTTAATTTTGATCACCATTATCAATCACCTCAAAGAAGAGAGAGAGAGAGAGAGAGAGAGAGAGAGAATGAAATCGTTGAGCCCCCTAACCTTATGGCAGAGGTTCGGGAGGCACAAGATGAGTATTTTCCTCAATTTTTTATTTTATATATTCCAAATTTGATCTGCCTCTATTTTATGCCCCAATTAATTCTCCCTCCTTTTTACTCTCTCCATCTCTCTCTTAAAAAACGGGCGGCACCGAGAGTTGCTTCCCTCCGCTGATTTTGAAACTTTGGGTCTCTATTGTTACTGATCTTCTTCCATTTGAAAAAGGTCAGATTTGCCCCTCAGGGGAAGGGAGTGGAGGAGGCGAAGGGAGGTTAGGATCGACTTTTGGCAAGGATTTTAAAGGGACCAAGAAAGCGTGAGGAGTCTATGGAGAATATTGGGCAAAAGCTGGAAAGAATGAAAAAATTGTGCACAGGATAGAGAAGAATGGTGGCCCAACAGGCCCAACCTTACAGCAAAAGGCCCAACACGGCTGGCAAGCTACTACATGTTGTCCGTTTTGCTTTTTCTGCTCCAATTCGACTGGTCTTCCAACTGAAATTTGCAACTGTATAAAGGACAATTATGAAACACGATAATGAAGACATGACCAGTGGATTACTCACCTTTTAAGTGAAAGCAAAATGATAAGCATCTTCTAGCAGAATATTTTTTAAATATTTTTTCCTCTTAAAATATATTTTATCAAATATTAGATCGAAAAAAAAATGATATTATTGAGTAGTAGAAGGTTATCAAAACTTATAAATTATGTAAAATCATCATTTTATACATAATCTTTCACATTTACAAAATTAAACATATGATATGCCTCACGGATAAAGTTGATCCAGTTGGGTGTTAGTTTGTAGTTGTTGGTATAAGTAACGAATATTAAGGCTTTATAACTTATAATAAGTTGTAATTAATAAAAATTTGATGTTTTTAAATCATAAAACATATTAATTGAGTTATGATAAGACATTTAAGAGTGTCTTGTAGCAAGACACATATCATCACCCCAAGTGAAATGTTAGGGTTCAAATCTCACCATTTGCAAAGTTTATATACTCCTCCCCCTTTTGTAAATGGAAAAAGTTTACCCTTTTTCTTTAAAAAAAAGATTAGCGACTTAGTATTTGCGATGTTTACTTAACCCTTCTCCTTGGATGAAGATAATGAGGCATGCATCCGTGCAACAAAATCACAATATTACAAGATATTTATTATTTCACTATGAAATTAGATTAACTGTCTATTAAATGATTTACTAAGGCATTTTGCTTTAATTTGAGAACAAGAAGCATCGTGTATAATTTCTTTTTTTGACAACTTAGAGTTTGGGAAAAAAAAAGTACAATAAGTATAAATGTCGTTTTCTTTCTCTTTTTAAAGTATAAGTATTTCAAATTCGCAAAAATAAAATCCATACAAAAAGTTGTTATTATATAAATCTTTATCACAATAAGAATAGAGACTCTTTCTTATTTAGCTTGACATAGTTTGATGATGAAAAAATTACCTAAGGTGAACTTCTATACATGCTTCACATTCACGATACTTTCTTTAAAAAATATTTAATATTTAATCATATGAGATAAATTATTACTAATCCATAAAAAAAAAGTCTTTCAGTATAAATAACTTTTATTTATAAAGCTCAAATTTTAAGATCTCACACATTAAATGGGACAAAATATCGCACGACACAAACAAATTTGTGGTAAAAGAGCTGATTTACTTATAGTGGTACAGGCGAAAAAGGTCGCAAGATACTTCTTTATCAACAGGGGGAAAAGGGACATATGACATATCTGACTCAGATAGCATGATGAACATTGACCAATCGTAAAGAAAATCCTGCTTTAATTACTTCATTCCGTGGTCCACGCGCAGGAGGAGAAAAGAGGGTGGGGAAGCAGGTAGATTATGCCATTTAGATGATCTTTTTTTCAATGTCCTTTTTTGCTGCCCCTCTCCTTTCGTTTTCTTGTCTGTATTAGTCTATAATCCCGTTGTACTTAGTCAGGACATAACTGTTAGCATAATTAAAGCAACGTACTTAATAATATTCCTAGCTTAATAAATAGCACCTTTGACTGCACGGAAAATCCAAGGGCACAAAGGCTGTATCATAAATCAAGCAAAGATTCAAATAGAGCATTTAGAGTAAACGATATCTTAATCTCCTCAACATCCACCATTTCAGCAGACGCTTCTTCATTTAATCATTTCCCTTCTAATAATTCTGTCACTGCTCCGGGGGAAGGGGGGGGTGGTTCACCCAAAAACTGGTGTAGCGTTGCCTTTCATTTCCGCTACGAAGAAATCATCAGAAAATAATAGCACTAGTACAGAGAGCTGAATCTCCTGTGATTTCTCGATGAATCTTCAGACTTCCAGGATCAACAGCAGAAGCACCAGGAGCTCCAGCATTGACCAGCTTTTCATCCCAAACCACATTTTCCACCGCTAAGCACTAACAGCTACAAGCCTACAATCATCTACATACAGATATATTTACGAAGTCAATATGCTCGATTTACCCACGGTCTCCACTATTTCTCCTCCGAGTTAAATCTGTTCCAAGCTTCCTGTGGAATAGAAGAGCAAGAGACAAGGATGGATAATATCAGCTGCTGCTATATCTAATATAGGAAACACACACGACAAAATTGAATTTCCTTCAATGAGATCGTGCACCCTTACAGCTAGGATTCTAACTGTAATGGGAAGACGTGGATAGCTAAAATATAACCTCCAACACCCGCCTATCCCCTCCCCAAAAACAAAGAAGTATGGCATACTTTTTTAGGTCGCCCCTCTAAACAGTGCTAGAAATACTAGTGTGCTTTTTTATTGGGGAATAAGGACATATTGTGACTCTTGCATGGTAAGATTTTTGATGAGTGACTCATTTCAACTTACGATCTACTCCACGCCTAGGGCACTTTGAATTCCCACCACAAACCAGGTAGATGGCTAAATTCTGCTACTAAGCTCCATTGTTTTGGAGACATGATTATCTTTAGCCCTTGTGAAAATGCAGATTGGGATTGGCCCCAAATCCAGCAGGAATGTTTAACGGTAAGCATCTCATATGATTCTAGGAAGATAAATTGCACGATAGAAACACACCTTTAGAAGATCAAAAACCTTCTCACATATGTATTTTTGTTGGATGCTTGCCCCACGCTGTTGTAATTTGTCAGGATGCACACACAGAGTGGCTTTCCTGTATGCTTTTTTCACGGCAGCAGCTGTTATAACCTCAGTTAGTGGGATTGGATGCCAACCACTCTCAGGTCCAAGGATCTGCCAATAAAGCAACGACGTTCAGAATTTAAACAGAACAACAACAACATCAGGAAATTCTAGGACAAATCAACTAAAATAGAAGCCAAGTGAGAGAGCATCAAGAAATTGTACAGCGGAGTTTAAAAGCATCATTGATGCATGTACAGAAGATGATAGTTGAGTCAACACATGTAGGGAAAGGGTTACCAAGTGGACTGCTTTGTCATGTAATCTCTGAATATATACATGGCATAAACATATCAGACTGAGAACCCCACACCCACAGACACAAAAAGTTGACTGAAATAGGGTACATACATATTGCAAAGTCGACAACAATGCTCGCAGGTTCCCTTCTTTGCCACTTGACCATCTTTTGATATCAGCATCCAGAGTTTCGGCTAACCTCTGCAAAAAGCGAGATCTTTGTGATCAGAACAGGAGAAAGGAAATCATCTAGAAATAGATATCGCTGAAAGGAATATAACATGCATACATTCCTCTCAGCTTGCTCTCTCTGGGCAAGAAGATCACGCATGTTCTTATCTGCAAGCGCTTTAGCCTGAACCACCAATTGAAATACATTTAGGCTGAATGCCACAGAAGAAAGTTGATAAAGAATATAAATAAGCAAAAACATACCACACGTTCAACAGTTCGACGGTGCCTCTCTAACCTGGCCTTGCACCTCTCCGCAGGTTCCCCATCAGCTGCTTCGAACCTTTCACTGATCTGCAAAGCCATAAAACGGGATCAGAGGAAGTGATGACAAACACTTGAATTGCATAGGAACAACAGAAGAGTACACTCACAGAGGGCATAGAGCTCTGCCTCATGACAGGTTCTCTTTCGGAAGAATATTTTTCTGAAACAGATCTTTGCATTCGATCCCGTGCCTCCAAAGTAACCCTCTCAGCCATTACTTTCTCAATGGCACGTTGGCGAGCTTCAGCAGTAGCTCGCTCTACAGCTGCACGCTCAGCCCTCAACCTGGCTTCAGATGCTTTATCGGCTAATGATCTCTCCCTAGCCTCTGCACATGCCTTCTCTAGCCGCTCTCGGGCCTCAGCCATTGCTCTTTGTCGTGCTTCATCTGTTGCTCTCTCCAAAGCAGCCCTTTCAGCCCTGTCACGGGCATCAGCATAAGCCCTGTCACGGGCTTCGCGAATTGCTACTTCAACAGCCATCCTGTCCTTTTCTCTTTCTCTCTCCCTCTCTTTCTCTTCCTCAAGCTTTCTGAGTTGTTCCTGCTCCAGGTCTCTCTCTTTTTCTTTATTTTTCTCTTCTGTTATGATCTTCCCTTTTCTTTCAGTGCTTTGGCTAGCACCAGGTGGCTCAGATTTTTTCTGGATGCTTTCCTTTCTCTCTGTCCTGTCAGTTTGTGCTGCTTCTTTCCGCCTCAAGAGCTCACTCCATCCATTGTTCCCTTCAGCTGGTGTAACTCTGACCTTTTCCTCATCGTAGAGGACCTGAACCTCCTCTGGAACCCTCCTCTTTTCTTCTCGCTCAATCTTGCAAGCATTGGCCAACTTTGGATCAGAACCTGAGGGCACAACTTTCTTGCTTTCATGGTTTAGAGCTTCAGTACAAACCCCACCTGACGTATCACCCGCTTGACTGACAGTAGATTCCATAAGTTTTTCGTAATGTACATCTGCAGTTTCAACAGCTTCCAACTTGCGTTCTTTGTCTGCAGGCACCATGCTCATTTCACGATTATCCTCCTGGGCAGGCACCTGCAGAGAGTCATGAGCTTCCATTTGTAGCTTGTTGAGTCTAGAAGTCATATTATCCAGCTCAAAATCCTCCTCATTGAGCTTGACAGAATTAGGCAACTTCATATGTTCATCCTTACTGGAGAGCCCAGTTTCCAGAGAGCTATTAGATGCCTGCTCATCTACCACATTAATTTTTACTCGACTTTTGTGTACAGTTTTCTCATTACCATGGTCACCAGTGTCGTCAGGAACTTTAGGGGTTTCTTCCAGCTCATCTGCCGGCATTGACTCACTCCCAATTTGTCCCTCCTTGGCAGACTCCTCAAGTCTTGCTTCACTTGTTTCTTGTTTCTGATTCTTTTCTGGTCCCTTGCCGTCAACTACCAGCTTCTCAGCCTCATCCATCTTCTCCTTCATTTTCTCTTGCTCTGGAGCTTCTCTATGTTTCCTACCATCCTCCAGCTCCCCAGCCTCGCGTAAATCCTTCTGAGTTCCTCCACCATCAACAGCATCTTCAGCGTAGCCCTCATATTCATTAATTTTGATGTTTTCTTGGTTCTCAGAATTTCTTTGAAGTCTCTCCCCACTGGATATATCCTCCAAAGCTTCCTTTGATCTCTCATTCTCCACCTTTCTTGGGTTGTTATTGCATGTGTTTTGCAATCTCTCTGGACCAACCACATTATCACAAGCTACCTTTTTTCTATTATCCTCCACCTTGTTTTGCCGAAGATCTTTGATCTTGTCATTTTCTTGGCTTTCACATACTGTTTGCAGCAATTCTCTACCAAACCCGACATCAAAAGCTTCCTTCGATCTATTATTCTCCACTTCCGAGCTCCAATTGTCCTTTGGTTTGGGAGTACCTGCCAGTTTCTTCTCCTTCTTTTGTCTTTCAGAAGCCTCTTCCGCTCTCTGTTCCTTTGCTTCTCTAAAAACTGATTCGCGCATTCTCCGCTCACAATCCTCTAGAACAATCCTCTGATCAGGGCCATTTCTATTTCTGTCACTGCATTCTCCACCACGAGACTCCGGTTCTTTATGCTTAGTTTCTTCCTTCTCTGAAGCATCCTTCAACCTGATCTCACCTTCTTCCCCAATGGACACATGAGGCTTTCCCTCTGCCTGTTGAGCTTGCCCCTCATTTTTCTCCAGTTTACCTCTCTGCTGTTTTGGCAAGCCACCAAGTCCCTTTTCAGCTTCTGCATGCCCACCCATCATAGGGTTATGAACCTCTTGGGCCACCTTGACCATTTTCTCATAATATCCTTGCCTAGACACTGGTTTAGTGGCTTTCAGTTTGCGCCTATTTCCTTCTGGCAAACATACCTCATCAGCTGAATCAGAATTGTGCTTCTCATCAATGCTCTGCTGTTCTGCAGTTGCTGTCTTCCCATCACCATTGCTAGGCCACTGAGAAGCTAAGCTAGCCACGTCACCATTTACAAATTCGTAAGATTGAGTTGCCTCTTTCCATTCACCCACTCCTCCAGCAAACGCAGCATCCACAAATGAACCACGTTTCTTCCCATTATTTCTCTCAGCTGGCTTCTCAGTACCACCAGTGCGCTGTTCAACATCTGAATTATTTGGTAAAATTTGTGTAGCATTTCTGGCATGCCTATCCTCGCGAGAACCTTTAATGTTAGCAGATGCTCTGTGGGTTGCTGCCTGCAATCTTTCGTCTTTGGATGCACATTCATCATGTAACATTTGACCTCTCTCCCCACCATTCACATCAGCCTTTAGTCCCAGATTGTCACCATTCTGAAGACTGCCCTTCTTTCTGTCCATCGAAACTTTTGCAGCTTTAAGTTTGGCTTGAGCTTTCTCCATTGCATCTCTCATAGCAGCAGCAGAAGCCGCTGCAGATGAGCTTGCATCGACCTCCATCTCAAAGAATGGTATGCCAGCGTCAACAGTTGCTTCTAAGCCAAAATTTACAGGACCTTTAGGATCTGGCTTCAATCTACTGAAATCGCCTTTCCTCTCAGCTGGTATAGGAGGCGCGCTGAAAGGAGGTCGCAAATAGTATGGCTCTGTCCTAAGGTTGATATCAGATGCAGAAGCAAATGCTGAATTTCCATTGGACATACTAGCACTACACGCTCTTCCAGATCTGCGGTCACTGTCGTACGATCTTAAAGCAGCAGCATCATGCGGCATGTGAGACACAGTTTGGTTCGTCTGCTGCTGTGACATATTAGATGAAGAATCCACACTGAGGATAATATCATCACCTATTCTTGAGCAAAATCTTTCTTTTCCCATCTCCCCCAAGGATATAGGTTCATCAACCACACAAGTATACCCAGGAACTGCATTCAGTTCTGCTACATGTGTCATGTTCGGCATAGATGTGCTGGTTCCCGGATTGACTTTATGGTAGGAAACATTAAATTGTTTGTCATCGAATGATTGATGTGAATTTCCATCCGAGAAGCATGGACTCTTTTCTGAAAAAGCGAAGGGATCTGAATCGTCCGAAAGGGATTCTGTGCCGACAGGGGTCCTGGCCGTGAAAAGAAGAGGGTGATTCAACACAACATCTCATACTTTACAACCAAACAAAAAAGATTATAACAGAGAAATAAAAATGCAACAGAAGCTCAAGCACAGGGATACTCGAAAACTGCTATTTAGCTTTGCAACGTCTGGGAAACCCCTAAATTCCCAGAAATAGATGACAAGCTTCATCCCATACATAATTAAAAAAAGATAATCTTCTTCCATTTTCCCCCGCCCGAAGGGAGGGGGGGTTGTTGCTGCAAGAGAGCAAGCCTCAAGCACTACTTTCGTGGCATTCTTGCTTAGCAATCCAAACATCTTCAGTAAAAACACGGAAAATCTACCGGATCACAAATTCTACGCCGACACTACAAGACGAAATTCCCAGACATACATTAAATTTTCCTCCAATTCTTCACCATCGATTTTTTTTTTTCTTTTTTCCCTTCTGATAATAGCCCTAAGCTACAAACATTATCTCTCACTGTTTACCGAATTCACAAATTGAGGTGAAATTGGAGGTATGAAAATCAGCCAGCTCCAAGCGTGAGAAATTCTACTGCATATATCACAGTCTCTTCCAAGCTCTTTAAATTTTCCGTTTTCGCAGTTAATATCATATCTTACTTTTCTAGAACTTCAAAACTTTGAGATGGATATGAGCAAAACAAGCCATTTGACTAATCCCACATGAAATCGCTAAGAATAGAAGTTGAAATTCCAAGTCAGTGACTTGAGAATTGATATTTACGACTGGACCAAATCAAAATTAAAATTCACGCGGAAGAAAGCAATCCGAATTTGAACAGGACAACCACCGGCCCCCACCAGTAAATCAGTACTGTCACTGCACAAAGGAGAATGCCTTCACAAAAAGTCATTTCAAAACTCAAAAATTAATTTTTTATTCTAACCCAAAAAAAATGAAGTTACCAAGCCTCGTCGGAGGAGCAATCGCCGTCGCCGGCGTCGAAAGGCCGGAAGAGCTCGTCGTAGGGGACAGCAAAATCGACGGCGTCAAATCCTCCGAAAACCTCGGAATAGTCAAGGAAGGCGGCGGCAGCGGCGTCAATGTCGGCAACGGCGGGAAGATCGAGGACGGGAATGGAGGAGGCGCGGGAGGCGGCGGAGGAGCGGAAGGCGCCGAAGATTTCGGAGTAGTCGTCGGGGCGGGGAGCTAAGGCGGCGTAGGTGGGAGGTCCGCCGAAGACGTCGTCGTATGAGGTGGTGAAGAAGGCGGCATTGCCGGCGGCGCTAGGGAACATCGGCGGCTTCTTGGTGGCTCCGGCGGAGAATGCGGTTGGTCCGCCTCTGGAATGTGAGCGAGAATGATGAGAGTAAGAGCGATTGTGAGAATGAGAGTGAGAGGAGCCCTCCATTGATGAAGATGAAGAAGAAGAAGAAGCTGCTTAGGGTTTTGGACTCTCTCTAGTTTCTCTCTCAGTGTGTGTGAATGTCTCTCTCTCTTTGCTTTGCTCTGTCAGTGTGTCTGTGTATGTGCACATAGGACACGGGCTGGGGACTTGGAGAGAGTAGAGAGGAGAGAGGCGAGAGACATGGAGGAAGGGGGGCACAAATAAGAGAACCCTGCTGCTTTTCCCTTTTTGAATTTTCCATTTTGTTGGGTCCCTTTATTTTGTGACTGAAATTAAAAAAATAAATTAATCTCCAGGCCTGTTGCTGTGTACGGATGTGAACCAATAATTATAACTTAGAAGGAAAAGTGTAATTAAATTAAGTTAATGACAGCATCTTATTATGTGCATATTTGATGACTGCTCGGGTGGTATCCTCGCGTAATTTCGATCTAATTGTTAACATTCAAAATTAAGATTACGTTTTTTTTTCATAGAAAATTGAAAAGAGTGAAGTGTGTTTAATTTTTATTTCTATTTTCTAAGAATAGGGGAGCTTTTTTTAAAGAGGGTGTGAAAAGGGTTAACGAATTCTAATTAACTAAACGAATATGTCCTTTTATATGTTAGATTTTTTGTTCAGTTTTTACTATGCATAGCTGATATTTATGAGATGTATATACTAATTAAAAATACGAGTTTTTAGATAGTTTCGAAACTCAAAGTAAGACTGATGTTTGAAATGCTATTCATGTGTGTATATGTTTAATATAGTATAAAGGTTGTTTATTTTTGTTTTGGATCTAGAAGGACGTATTTTTATTACATATATTGTTGTATATATCAAAATTTTAAGTTGTGGGGAAGATAAAACTTTCATAAACTTTCATTGCGCTAGAAAAATGGTCAAGGGCTCTACACATCTATTATTATCATATTCAGCCTAAAATCAATTCATACTTTAGAAATAAAAATATATATATTTACTAGTATTAAATATCTGTTCTTTTATTTAATATCTTGAAAAAAAAAAGCAACATTTTAAAATCAAAAGTGCCTAAGACTAACTAATGGATAATTTAATCTATCATATCATACAAAACATGGCTTCCTTTTCTTCTTTTTCACAATGTCATCAATTGAAAATTTTAGATTTGTATGAAGAAAATTAAAAAATATTTATACATGTAAATGAAAGAAAATTTAATATAGTCCTTGAAAATGAAACCATACATTTAGGAAGGGGGGGGGGGGAATTAATGAGAGTGGTGGGTCTTTAAATGGTGTTACCACGACTTGTTGGACATTCTACCAAACCGTTCTCGAGAACAAGCTGTCCCTTTCCAAAATCTTCATTCAGAGAAATAAAAAATATATGGCGTTAACAAATTTTTTGGTGTTTCCTTTGCATGAATCGGCCTAACTACCTACTCGTTCATAGAAAATTTGTGAATTAAGGGAGCGTGCGTGTGAGGTGACATTCTTATCCTTAATTAGTTAATTAATTAATCTTGGCACCACAAACGGCATATTTCCATCAGAAAAACAGAGACTTCCCAGATGGCACACAGCTATCCTCATGATAATCATCGAAAATCACTTCTAAACTGTCTAGATGTGGACATTAATTGTCTAATTTATTCCATAGTTAGTAGTTGCTCATAATATATTTTTTTTGTAATAATTATTTGACATATATAAATACGTCATGGCGTATAATGTCGTAGCTTCTGACAAATAAATTAGCAATTTGATAACAATAACAATAAATAACACGCCAAGTTTTTAAACAATTGACAAATAAATTAGCAATTTGATGACAATAACAATAAATGACACGCTGAGTTTTTAAACAATTGATAGCACAGCAAGGATTAAGTTCCTATTATTTGTAATTAATTGATGTGTTAAAATGATATCATCGACTGACTTCAAGAATGGAAACAAAAATTGAATTTGAAGTATTGTTTGGTTAGCCTCAACGCAACAACCACAATCTTCTTCTATAAAATTTAAAACTTAGTTATCATGTAATTTGGCTCGTTACCAAATCATCTTCATGACAAATACACTTATTATAATGAAGGTGATGTGCCATCAAAAAATCCAATTTTTTTCAATGAGAAATTAAGTGTGAAAAATAAGAAGGCACACTTTAAATATATGATCTTCGTTCAAAATTTGTAAAGTTGAAGATTTGCTATAATTTTTTAAAACTATAGGCATACAAACATCAATGGAGCTCCTCTTTTTTTTAAAAAAAAAAAAAACACAAAATCAATGTGCAAAAGTCATGCGCGTTTCAATTATTCTTCCTTAAAAGACTTTACCTGAATTACTTATAATAAACGAAATATCTAAACTTTATATATATCTAACTTACATTTCACCACATTTTCAATATTACACGTCTAAACAGGGTTAATATATTACAAGACTAATCTAGTGTGCCTCTCAATTAGGCTGTATCATGATGTGAACATCAGAATATGTATCATGGCAGGAGTGAGCACACTAACTTACAACTCGCATGTATGATTGCTGGGAATCTTGCTTGGGTAGCGACTAAACTGGTACCCTGTATGGGGCCAAGTGAAGTTGGTGGTCGAAAACAAAATTTCATGACACATGAATATGAATTCACATGATGCATCTAATAATGGATTTGGCTTGGGTCAACTTTCTTTTCTTCTTAGCCAGGGTTGGAACTGGGGGACCGAGGAGGGCTGCGGTTCTGCCCTAGCTTTTTTATTTTTTGTTGCGGGGACTCCGTTAGCGTATCAAATTGTTAGTGGCATAGCGGTCTAGATATGTGATGCTGTAATTGAGGGTGTGCTTAACACTTGTTTCCAGCACTTTGTTTAATTTTTTTAATTTTTTTTTCAGTAAGATGTTGGACATCAACTTCAATTTTTTCGGTTTTTCATTTGTTAGTACAATCTAACATTTTTGCAATTATGTAATATCTTTCAAATATTACCATATCCTAAGAAATTTGTTTAGTTGATATGATGATAAGATTGTCTATGAAGAGTGATTAACTATGATAGTAAGATCAAGTTGGATTATTTTCTTGTATTCCTTACAATATTCACCACAATACAAGCTATGTTTATAATGGGCAAGTGTCGGACATTAATCAACTTAAATAGCTTGTTCTACATAATTATCTTCTAGATAAACATGCAATCTCTATTATTTTTTGATAACATCTTTGCTTATACCTTATTGAGCTCTAATTTAGTTTCAGTCCTCTAGGTTTGATGTTTTTCTAAAGGATTACAACTCTATCAAATATAACAAAAATTTTCCTTGGCTTTAATAATGGGATTTTCAAATTATTACTTCCAACAATTTCTCTTAAATGTTGACTAAAAAAACTTATATGATAATTCCTTTTGAAATTTTAGACTATGGGGAAATAATTTATTTAATATAAGTTTCTTAAAGGAACTTTGTATTAAATGACCACCAAAATAAATTTTTGGTTTCGCCCTTGTTCTTAACTTGTATGGTGTAATTTCATTGGTTGTGTTTTTGTTGTGTCCTATTTTGCATCAGTTATTGGCTTATCTTGCTTAACGTTATCATGTCTAATTTTTAATTTAGATGGTTTATTTTTGGTGTGACGTTTCAATTTTAATTTATCAATTTCAATTCTTTGTCTATCAAAAAAAACAAGTTGGCAATTTCAAACTAACGTGCCTTTTGTGTGTACATATGGTTATCAAATTTACATCAAATATAGATATAATGTGAGAATTTGTTATGAATCATGAATTCAACATTTTCTTAAATAATTAGTTTAGACTGAAATTATCTCACAAAAATTTATTGTTATATACCCTGTATAATGCAAGTCATTATTTTTATTTCCCATCTTTTATCACAAGTTATATTGACTGTTTATATAATAAGACATGAAACATTGATTTTCCTCAATTAAAAAGATTAAAAGATGTACTAGTTTGTCCCTCATCTGTATTTTAATTTTCTTTCTACATCGCTTCCCCTATAATGATTGAGAAAATCAATCATTTCACTGGATGAATTGCATTATGATGCCCAGCTATCCAGAGATCACGGGGCAATTAAAAAATTTAAAAAAAAAGTCCAAAAATAATACAGGCCATCGACTGTGTGGTTGTCTTGAATCGATGGTGTTGGGACGAAGCTGTGAAAAAGCTGCATGAGTTTGAAAGTTACATGTCGGTGCTTTAGCCATTTGGCCTGTCACCAGCTCTGCTTCTTCCTCCCAAGAATGCCCCCCTTTGGGAATATGCCTTCTGTTTTCCCCATCTCCAAATATTTTTCCAAGTTTTTATTTAATTCCTCAATGTACATTTGATTGATCTAAAATGGTTACATCCAAAATAAGGCCCTGTTCGAATTTAGAAAACTAGGTAGACAAATTATAGAAAAAAATAATTAAGCTGAGAGAAGGTAATTTGTTTTTTGTTTCCGCTTGTTTGAATTAGAGGGGAAAAAACCACAAAGGAAAAAAACCACAATATGTACATCTTAAATAGAACATTCGATATTTCAATCTATAACCCGACCGAACCCAACCCTTCCTCGTGACGTTCATTCTCCAGTTAATCTTCAATTTCCAATAATAATTCTTTTTATAAAATTTAAAAATGTTTGGATGTGATTAATAAATAGAAAAAGAAGTTTAATCAGCACAATCTTATGGGATTCTTATGAGATTCAAATGATACATTTAGCAAACGACATACAGTGAGTTAATTCTCCCCAAAAGATAAAGCCCAAAGCAACACATCATAATCCATGGTGGAAGTGGAATCCATGGACATTTAAAAAAAAAAAAAAGGAGTATTAGCCTTAACCAAAGTTAAATAAAGAAACTCTCTCTGTATATTGGGCAATTACTTTGGCATTTGTTCCCTTTGCTTCCCGCCATTTTAGGGTATCAACCAACATTTTTTCTATTTTCCTCTTCGATATTCTACCTTAGTTTTTTGTTCATCTTCTTCTTCTATTTGTGATTTTATATATTTAGTTTACAACATGCTGAAACTTTTTAAGGATCGCCTGAATTTAATAATATAGGCCAAGCAAAAGTTTTTAGTTGAAATATTTTCAACAATAAGTAAGAAAATTTGATAAGTTTTAAATTTGTAAATTTGTAAATTTAGGAGAGTTCACCAACTTATGTCTTATTCAAGCTAGAAATACCAACTTGTATTTTTTTTCTCTCCTCACATGAGTGCATTAGTTTATCTTTTTATTGTTTTATTTAGTAAAATTTAAGTAGTAAAATTATCGTAAACTTTAAAATGAAAATCTAATATTGTATGAATAATGGATTTCCTCATTCGGTTGTTTTTGTAAATTGTAAGCACATAAAGCATTAATCAAGTGATATAATATATTTTATAATTTCAATGTAATACCTATCCACACATAAATAATTATATAACATACCATCTTCTTGTATTTTCCATTAAATTTATGAACTTCAACTTATAAACAAATAAAACTTAATTTAAAATCTGGTAAATACAAAAAAGTTAGCATTCAAATCGCATAAGTTTTAAAAAGAGTTGTCAGCCTGTCTTACTTTGCTTCCGGTACAAACCAATAAGCAGCTGCCAACTCAAAAAAACAAAGATCATGACATCCTTTAAATTGGCAATTTTTTATGTGCTCTTAGGAGCACATGCTCTCATTGCCCATACATATATATTTTTCATGTCATATATTAATTTTTTAATATATATTTGTTAATGTCACTCTTAAAAGTATATGCTCTGAAAATTATGATATACATATTGCTTTAAATGGCCCCATGTTTAACATTATTTAGTTTAGATTTTATTTTAAAAAAAATATTTTAGTTTAGGGGCTTAGTTCAAAATTTAAATTATATATGCAGTAGGGCCCCTGGACTCCTGGTGGGCTCTGCATGTTGGGCACTATTGTGTTGCATGCTCTGTTTTTTTCCCTCTGTTTTCGCTCTTTCATGGAAAAGGGTCAAGTAATGATTACTTGCATAATTCTTTTTCAAAAAATAAACAAAGGGAGTAGAAACAAAATTGATGGTTAACGTAGTCTATAATCCATCCCCTACGATGAGATGTCTATGGAGAGTATGCAATGATTAATTAGATGTCACTCATGATTAATGATTGCATATTATGCGCTCTACTCTCATTTTGTCCCACAGATATTTTGTTGGCATATTATGCTCTCTACTCTCATTCTGTCCCACATATATTTTGTTCACAATGACTTAAAAACTTGGACGATGTTCAAGTTTTAGATCCTAGCTCAACGACCCCCCCCCCCACCCTAAACCTAGTCAAGCATGTATAAAGAGGTTAGGTCTATTTGTTTACCCATCTTTGTTTGTTAGTTCAATTGGATAAGTTTTGTTATCGAAACTCGATGAGGTGATAATGTGAGAACTGAGATTATCAGTAATTAAAAAGAAAAAATCGAGAATGTGTTAATATAGGCTTAAAAATACTATAAGTAAAATTTAAATTTAAACAATTGATCAAATTTATTCATAAATTTAAAGTTGAACTAACTGAAATGCACTGGTTATCAAATTTAGTTTAATGGAAAGATCATTTAATATAGCATTTGAAAAGCTCTTACAAAAAGTCGAGAGTTTTCGTCATTACAATGCTCCAATATGATTATAAGTCCATTAAGCATAACAAAGCTGAATTTCAAGTTACGTGAGCAACCTTCCAACAATTAAATCGACTCAAGTACAAGCAGTAGGGCAATCATCTACTATAATTCCAATTTTAAATTATACAAGCTTTTGACTTCTCACTTCTAGAAGGGGAAAAAAATCATAATGTCTACAAAGGTACAATCTCCAACTAAATTTATGGTATCGTCTCAAAAAACTTTGAAAAATCTATGCAATAATTATTATTGTTATTATTTTTTTAAATAGATGCCCGACACACCCTACTTCAAAAGGAGAAATCTGATACCCGAACGTTGGTCAGTACCCGGCATCACACTCACACATGATGAGAGAGAGCGAGGGAGGGCATTTCATTCGTAAGACTTTAATACAGTAAGCCCAACTGTATAAGCAGCCCATTCCGGCCCAATTGGGCAAAGGTGTAAAGTCTGTGAATTTTTATTGGTATACAGTGAAACGACGACATTGAAGCCCATTAATATTTAATAGGCTCCATAGATAGAACAGGGGCGTTCAAAACAATCTGAAACTAATAAACTGAGCCAAAAAATCACGACCCGGCTCAAAATGTTTAAAAATTTGGTTCAGGAAGCTGAACTGAAATTTTTTTTGGATATTTGATTCGGGTGCGGTTTGAAGATTTTGCGAATTCGAGTACTGTAAAACCCATAAACTTTTTTTTTTAACAAAATAAATTTCTTTTGTTACATGGATAATGTGCAGGAGTGTGGGAGAGAGACATAAGAAATGTGGGATGGAAGCCATTTGATTTTATGTTTATCGTATGCCTCTACCCAAGTGCCAAAAACTTTAAAAAAAAAAAATAAGTTACATATGCTTCATATATTGCACAATGCCGACAGAGAACTAAGTCTATGAAGCTAGTTGCACACTTCAACTAATTAAGAAAATTACAATTGTTGTAATTAGGTAACTAAGTGTCGGGCCTAATGACGCACATGGCGAAGCAGCCAAAAAAAAAAAAGTGAAAACAAAAAAAGGGGGAAAACATAATTCGAGTTATTGGGTAGTCGAAAACCTGAACCAAAACTTTTGCGTACCCGAAATTTTGGTTCGGTTTCGGTTCGAGGGATGGCCGGCCTGGATTTTCGGTTACTCGAAGCGACAATCGTTTTGGTTTGGTACCCAATCAATTGACACCCCTACCATAGAAGAAGTCTGATTAGATTTTCCATATATAACATTTGGAGGGTGGGGGAAGGCAATTAACCCTAATATCCTGCGGCCGTGGAGCTTATACTTCCTAACCAAAGGACAAATAATGCTTAAAAAAGGGCAAAAAACTCCTCTCATTTCAATTCTGAGTTTGCTGACCAAGGCGCCATGATATTCGACTAGCAAATCATATGAAAGAAAAGATTTATCTGGCCTAACAAAAAGACGGTCTAAGGAACTCTAGGCTAGGTTTTTACCTTTCAAAAACATGACCTTAACATGAATAAGAACAAAGTATCGTGTAACAATTTTCAGATCAGGGACATTCTTCATCTGTAATTGCTTATACATCCACTGCCGATTTTCAGGAGTCACATTACCCCCGAGTGACGAACGACAGACCCGCTGCTACACGAGCCCACCTCGCAACAATCTTTCAGGGACAGCCCACCTTGCAACAATCCTCCAGGGACAACCCCTTCACCAAGCCATATATGAACCCACTCCCAAATAGGTCACCTGCCCCAGTGGCATCACATGCATGGGCGTCCCCTATGTGTCACGGGTTGATAATTCACACAACTTAGACCCGTGCGGCCTAACAAACTTTGCTCAGAAACTCTAGTTTTGTTTGCTAGTAAGCCTTAAGGATGCTTGACTTAGCCTTTGAGTAGCTAAGTAAGCACACTCACACTCTAAGAAAACTTTAGAGAGAGAAAGTAGAGAGAGAAGGAGTTTGGGAGAATGCTTTGTATTGCACTTAAATGCTTTCAATGGCTTGGTTACAAATGAGCCCTCTTTGGGGTTTATATACACATTCACCACCTCAATGGATGGTGGAGATCTACTTAATCCAACGGCTAATATTATACTTCCAGAATATTCTATACAAATATCCTAGACACTACACATATGTAGAATAGTGTGGAACATTTTAGAGTGTAGTCTAGAATATTCTAGTATAGCCTAGAAGGTTCTAGGACCCTCCACAAGGTCCTAGATATTCTAGAAGCTTTTAGAACAATCTAGAAGTTTCTAGAGTTCTCTCGAAGGTTCTGGAAGAGTCTAGAAGACTCCAGAAGGTTCTAGAAGACTCTAGAATATTCTAGTGCATTCCAGAAGATTCCAGACTACTCTGGAAGGCTCCGGAATATTCTAGAACTCTTCGGAAACGCGGCCCGTGACATCCTCCCCCACCCAATCGAGCAATGTCCTCGTTGCTTTTGGGTCTTCGTATGCTTGGCCACTGATTTGCCTCGTCTTGCTTGTTTTCCACTTGGTGGATTTGATGCGTCGTGGCCAACTGCTTAACACATCGATCCTTCGCAAGCTTGCGCCCCATCCTTGTTCGGGCACGTTTTCTTCTCTGTGTCAGCTTCTCAAGTGATGTTTTGGGTATGACATTTGGAGGTCCCTCATCACTTTTGAGGGCGGATAAGCGGCCTACCTCCTTACTTTCCATGAAGTGAAGGGCGGTTAGCACCTTTTCCTTTTCGGCTTCCCGTCTCATGGGTATTGCACGTGCTTGCCCATTGCTCGTTATGAACAAGGTGCTAGCATGGGGAATTATGATGGCTTCCACCTTATTGAGGAAGTCCATTCCAAGATAGAACTTCCGATCATCAAGGGGAGCGACGGTTATGTCGACCTTACCTGTCCATGGTCCGATTTAGATGTTTGTACTTCGAGCAACTCCATGGATTGGAAGACTCTCGGCATTGACTCCCTTCACATAGCCCTTCTCCTTTTTGTAAGGTAGGCTAATCTCATCGGCGAGTTCTTTCGCCATGTACACCTTATCTGCTCCCGTATCCACCGTTGCTTGGAGCTCCTTACCTCCAACTTTGGTGTCTACATACATGCGACTACCGGCTTGCTTCCCCACCTTGGGTTGGATGGCACTTAGGAGCGATATTGAGGCAATACTTGTTTCCTCTTCACGCCTCTCCTCCTTCATCACAAGCGCAGCTAGTTTCCCACGCTTCGGGCACTCGAAAACCCGATGAGGCCCATTGCACAAGAAGCACGAGTATTTCCTCGGCGTCTCATCCTTCTTGTCTCGTCCCTTGTCTTTGAAGGTTGTTGGCTTGTTTCGTTTGGGAGACTTGTCCCGGTCTCCGTCACTGTCGCTATCATCGTGGTTCTTCTTGCCTCGCCCCTTGGAGAAGTCCTTCTTGTACTCGTTGAGTGATTCGGCAGCAGCAACCGCGGAGGCGAGGTCTTGCACACCACGCCTCTCTAACTCGGTCTTGGCCCAACCACTCAGGCCGTCTAGGAAGGCGAATAAGGCGTCTTCCTCTCCCATGTTTGGGATCTCCAAGAGAAGCTCCTGGAATTCCCTTACATACTCACGAAGGTGGCCCTCCTTGTGTTGGAGGCGCCTCAACTTGGCCCTTGCTTCCCTCACCGCGTCCTTTGGATAGAATTGCCCTTTGAGTTCCCTCTTGAATCCATGCCAAGTGGTGATGGGAGTGGACCCTCGGTTGACATCGTCGCACCTTCGACGCCACCAAACAAGAGCAATGTCTTTAAGAGAGAAGGAAGCCAGGTTTACCTTTTGTGCTTCATCGGTGATGCCTACCGCTCCAAAGTAGGCCTCGAACTTCCAAAATAAGTTGTCAATCTCCCTCGCGTTTCTGGCCCCGTTGTAGGTTGGGGTTTGGAGTGCATTCACCTTTGGGGTGGTGGACACTTGACCTGATCTATCATTACCTGCATTGGCTACCACGGCCATGCATACTTTGAGTTGGGTTTTCAAGGCCTCAACTCTTGCCTTGTATGCCTCAATCTCGGATTTGCAAGCCACCACCGCGGCTTTGCAAGCTTGGAGCTCTCCATCCCGAAGAGCTCGGACCTCCTCATCGACATTGCTTACTAAGATTTCACCGCCTCTTGCACCTCTGCACGGAACTCCTCCAAGTCCCTCGTGGACTCGAGCTCCTCGATGCGCTTCTCCATGTCATCCACCCTACCCGTGAGGTCCGACATGGAGTGGTTAATCTCCGTAAGCTTGTCACCTACAAGGATCGACAAGTCCTTGTTCTTATCCTCGCCCTTCTTTCCTCTTTGTTGAGAATTGCCAGCATCAGTGACACTTGAAGCTATGGATCTCCCAAACCGAAGCTCTGATACCAACTGTCACGGATTGATAATTCACACAACTTAGACCCGTGCGGACTAGCAAACTTTGCTCAGAAACTCTAGTTTTGTTTGCTATTAAGCCTTAAGGATGCTTGACTTAGCCTTTGAGGAGCTAAGTAAGCACACTCACACTCTAAGAAAACTTTAGAGAGAGAAAGTAGAGAGAGAAGGAGTTTGGGAGAATGCTTTGTATTGCACTTAAATGCTTTCAATGGCTTGGTTACAAATGAGCCCTCTTTGGGGTTTATATACACATTCACCTCCTCAATGGATGGTGGAGATCTACTTAATCCAACGGCTAATATTATACTTCCAGAATATTCTATACAAATATCCTAGACACTACACATATGTAGAATAGTGTGGAACATTCTAGAGTGTAGTCTAGAATATTCTAGTATAGCCTAGAAGGTTCTAGGACCCTCCATAAGGTCCTAGATATTCTAGAAGCTTCTAGAACAATCTAGAAGTTTCTAGAGTTCTCTCGAAGGTTCTGGAACAGTCTAGAAGACTCCAGAAGGTTCTAGAAGACTCTAGAATATTCTAGCGCATTCCAGAAGATTCCAGACTACTCTGGAAGACTCCGGAATATTCTAAAATTCTTCGGAAACGCGGCCCGTGACATATGGCAGAAAGATTTACCGCCTGCAAGAAACCATCAAGTATCAATGTTTGAGGTTGAATGATGTGACAACCCCTTCACCAAGCCATATATGAACCCACTCCCAAATAGGTCACCTGCCCCAGTGGCATCACATGCATAGGCGTCCCCTATGGTAGAAAGTTTTACCGCCTGCAAGAAACCATCAAGTATCAATATTTGAGGTTGCATGATGTGAATATGTAGAACGAGCTCTGAAAAACAAGTGGTAAGAAACATGGTGCACCACTCCATGGGGGTTAGACCCCACAGACCTCCTTCCCATGCTTCGCAATGCACCCCTTGGAGCCAAGGGTACTTACAGCCCATTGGCAATGTGTGGCTCGATAATCCAGAGCTGCTTCAATACTAGTCTGTTGTTTGTCCCTATAACCAGTGGAAGCAAAGTGCGTTCAGTGAATATACTTTTATCAGCTATGATCAAAATCTGAATTTATGAGAGTGCTAAGCGAAAACAATAAGCTTTAACCCACTATGTAAGATTATACTAGCACAAGGAATAGTTGTATTTGGAGAGTCGCCTTCTAGATCATTGCCTAAAAGGACTATTCGTAGGTTCATTGCTACCATTATCAGGTTCCCCTGCTTCTACAAGTAATGACAAATTGACACTAATGTATCATCCAACACATACCAGTTATCAGTTTCCCTTGCATCTATAAGTAATGACACGTTGACACTAATCTATCATCCGATACATAGGCGGTACTTCCACCAGGCACTACAGTAGCAATAGCCAAGTGCAAAAGAAAGCGTCATGTTGAACTGAGTCCATCATATGACCATCCACTTGTAAAACATGATGATCCTCTTATTTGATAAGGAAGCCTAAGCCTTTTCAAACATGACCAGTAACACTTTATGTTATCATTTCATAGTGTTGGAGTTTTAGTGTTCATTACCTCACAACCTCCAAGGCTTCATCTTCATTGGTTCGATCAGCTGTATGAGAGCTGGTCGATTACTTCGAATCATCTACCAGATTCCAACACATCAGTAACATCAACTCTTTACTTCCCCCCCCCCATTTAACAACAGTTTGGGGATTAAGTTGAGGTGGTGTTAAAAACAGATGTACCTCAAAATTGGCCAAATCCAAAGAGAAAAGAACTCCATCCCTTTTGGCTATCCTAATAGCAGCATGAATAAGCTCCAAATTGATTGCTGCAAACCTCATTATCAACCACTGGAGGAACAAAATTGAAATATGCAATTCACTTAGACTGCTGTCACTGCGACGTTAACCATTTGTTGAATTCTAAAATTTCTTGACCTCTCCTTTAGGGAATAGGGAGTCACTGAATCACTGTACACTTTATGTGCATGCTCAAGTGGTTTTTGGTCTGTCAAAGAAATTAAATACAGACATGACAAGCAAGTTAATTCTAGAACCCCAAACTTGGTCAAGATTAAGTACCTTAGAGCCTTTGAAGCTATCTTCCATCAACTCATCAGCCTGCAAAAATTAACATAAGAGTACAAAGGAAATTAGCTCATTTGCCATTCATAGAGGTTAGGACTTAGGATGATTGTTCATCGCCTACATATCCTCTTCAAATAACATAGACAAAACGAACTGTAAATATCATCAGGATACCAATAAAACTGGAAAATAGACAAAATAGCCCTGTACCTTCAGTCTAACAGCATGTGAAAGGCATGGTCGCATGGTGCGGTTTCCACTTGCATCTACCAAGCAGACGCACTGTATTGTAACTTAAATTTAGTTCTGATACACATTCTGAATAAGATCCATGCAGAGCGTCAATGTGTCAGAATATCCAAAAGTCTCACTTGGGCAGTCACCCCCTTTTTCGTCTTCAATCTTGACAGGTCTACGTTCTTGGAGCTCATGTTATGAATAAACAACTTGCCTTGCTTATCATCCCCACATGCACCAACAAGTCCCGAGGCCACACCAAAACATGCGGACAAACCTCGAATTGTATTTGCAACACTACCTCCACCAAGACCAAGAGTCTCTATAGAAGACAAGTCATCTCGGGCTGCGGTGATGTGAGTTTTAACTTCACTTAATATGTGCTCCACATCCTCAAATGCAACCTAAGAAGACCAGATGACTAAGTCAAGAAGAAACTATTCAAATGACATGAAGAAGATGTCACATACTCACATGACATACGAAACTTTTTGGATTCCTTAGAATACCAACTATACCTATGAGCAGATATCATTGTTGATGTAAACAACAAAACTTACCTAGGGCTTAGGACTATCCATTAGCCGCAATTCACTAGTCGGTAGACAAAGGTCTTTTTGTCATGTGCTTGCACGGCTATCAAAAGGGCACAAGAGGAATAGACAGCTTGACACTTGACGGAAGCATCCTTAATCGCAAACCATTCGAATGAATAGCACCTAAAATAAAGTCGCCAAGTCTAATAGTATTAGATGGTGCATGAGCCTTTAGTTTAGAAAGGAAAACAGAACATGTCATTCGTTATCACCATTATAAGTAATCTAGTAGAAGCCTAAGCTAAAGCTAAAAGACAGCCATATAGATCGAACTTTACGACTTAGACCTTTACAGCCAGACTGCCATCATCCTACAGTAAATGCAGTATCTCAGGAGTACCGATATCCAGGTAAGGTGTAGCAAAATGAAGTAGAGAACTATGTAACTCCCTTAATAGCAAACATCTTCTTAAGGTATCTCACTGAAAGTTGAAACCCACAAGTACAAAACCGGATTTTATACAGTTTTTCACACAAACAACTTTCAATTTAAAGAACTGTGAAAAGATTACGTCCTTATCTATTAGCATCCAACAATGCATCATAAGGAAAAATAAGAAAAATCTAACTGACTGAAAACGGGCATGAAAGAAGTAACAAAGGTAAGATTTGTAAATGACAAATTAAAGAAATGAAAAATTTACCGGAATAGAGCCACTTCCATCACCAGGAATTCGATCAAGAAGAGACCAATCAACCCTAGCCACATGATCAACCAGAGCAGAGGGTTGAAGCCCCGAAACTACTGGGGCTCTTACTCTCTCTCCACCCTTGGCCTCAGTCCCACTCACTACTGCATTCGGGTCTAGTCCCATTAACCCGACCCGAATGAGCCGCCCTGTTGGGTTTAAGCTAAGTGCAGCTCCTCGGCTCCCCACCACGCACCCACTGTGGAGCTGCTACTCTGAGTCTCATCAGTCATCTTGGATGTCAAAATCAATCCAAATCAACAAAATTTTCTTCCCTAATTACTAAAAATTCAACAGGGGAGCCCATTATAGCGACAAGACGAACAAATGTTGTCGATTAATAAGCCTTTAACAATAGCCCAGACGCATTTTGCTAGTTAGCAATGATGAGGGGATATGACAACATGATGTCAACTTCAGTTGTTGCATTATAACCACAAGAAAACATCTTGATTGGCGAAATCGATCGAAAATGCTGAGAGAGAGAGAGAGAGAGAGAGAGAGAGAGAGAGTACATTGCTCCTAGAACCAGTAGCTGCCTTGAAGGCGACATCCAAGACGATCAAGGGCTGACCAATTTCTCTGATCCAGAACCCAGCTGTGTAAAATTCTCTTCCCACTGTTCTATTTCTTCCTCCTCTTCTAGTTCTTCCTCCTCTTCAACAAAGGCAAACCCAGCCTATACAATAAGGGGGTAAGCAATTATTTACTTTAGATACATTGAAGTTGTCAAAATCTCCACTCAAATGTTCGATAATTCAGATAGAGAAAATTCTCTTTAAAATTTTCCCATTTGTCAAAGTTACTTATTGCCTATAGAACACGCTGTCAAATAATTTGGATATAAGACATAAAGTTTTACACTTTAAATTTCTTACAAATTAGCGTTTCTAAAACAAGTGCTCATTGTCATTGTAGGGCAAAAAAGAGTTTGGATTTATAATTCTCCAGACATGTTTTGATTTGGCGAAGATCAAGTCATGGCATAGTAAGAATTTGATTCAGTGTTCTGTTACAACTAAGAAATTCAGTACTTAGAAATATTTAAACATATGTTATTCTGTTCCAAGGGCATAATCTGTTACTCCCACTGTCACATTTTGCCAAAAGTGTTTAACCAACCATCAAATTCAAGGTACGCATAGCTACAACGATAATGAATGTAATACAAGTTATTGCAAACTCACTGGCCTTAAAAATAAAGTGATTTTGCGCAAATGGGACTACCAAAGGGACACAGGCAGCACAGTTTTTGGCATTTCAGCATAACTCAGTGTCCAAATCCCTGAACACAGCTAACTTGAAGTCAGAGTCTTCATGGATAATTTGACATCCAATATCATTAAGGCCTATAAAGGAAAATGGCCATACAAAACCAAAAATTGTGTGGCACAAGTGTTTAGATTATTTCAACTAGGGCAGCCCTTCTTTGTAAAGTTCTGCGCATAGCCAACAAAAATAATTTCTGACAACAAATTTCAGAAAAATGACAGCAATCTGATCCCTGAAGACTGAAAGGAAGCGTTGTTTCAGGAAGACTTTGATGCTTGTTTGTCTGGTAGAATACTATCAGGAAGGACGAGCTCTGGTGGGGTTTCTCGAACAATGCCTATCATTGAGTCATACTCCTCATCCTTTTTAGCATATTTCTTCCTCAGCGCCTTCTCAAATTCAATCTCATCAAAGCCCTTGGCATTTTCAGCTGCATGAACACGCGCTAGATTGGTGTAATTAGAGGCACATTGGGAAATAAAAGCTCTCTCTTCTTCTGTCAGGTTCCTGATAAATTTGGCTGGATTTCCCCCCCAAACCTGCATCCAACAATTTGAATATGCAATCAATACCTAATATCAATTGTTTGGTTCATCTCAGAAAATTCGGAAGGAATGGAATCAAGAATGAAACCAACACTTATAGGGATGGTTTTGAGTCCTAACATCAATTGTTTGGTTCATCTCAGGAATAAGAACAATTGACTCTAATTATATGGGTTTATATAAACCAGGGTGAAAGGAGAGGTGTACTCAAACTCATACCAAAAAGTTCAGGTGATACCTCAGGTATGTGATTCCAAATAAAAGTCTAGGAACCAAACATCAAGTATCGGATGTGATGATATTCTCATACCTAGAGCAAAAAGCAGTGAACTGAATGGCCCGCTAAAGTTCTGTCAGAGGCAGCAGACTAGACAGCCAACTGCCCAGCAGCTAATTGGATGAAAACTAGTAATGCTCAATGGCAAACTAGTCTCTCTAATAATTGGCTGACCCAAGGAAAATGTATAATCAACAAAAAGGGTACCAAGAAACCAAAAATGTGAGATTTCTTTACATTAAACATACTAGGTACCATGAAATAGTGCAACAGAAGGTTCAGCGGTGACTGTAATTTTAGAACTAGCTCATTCGGGTTCACCATAAATCATATATACATGCATGTGGTGCCATGGGACTTACATAGAACAGTTTATGGTTGATGTAGTCGTCGCTCAGTCAGTCTCATGATTGTAGTCAACTTTTCTACCAGAGTACATTCTAAGAAGCATTTACAGTCCTTTATTTAGTTGCTTAGGCCTTATAACTTTTATGGAAACAGACTGCTAAAGAAAATTATGTGAATCTAGACTTCACCTCTTTCACAGCTCTATTTCTCTGGTCAAGTAGTTGTCACAGACGACAAATCCAGCAAATGGTGTATTAACCGCATATTGAGACATAAATCTTTCCAAGTACGAAAACAAACACAAAGTTCACCAGATTCTCATGAGACAGAGACCTTTCCAGAGACTACAATAAACACCCACTCTCCAGAATTCTCTTTGTTTCCCAAGAGCAAAATCAAAAGTAATTCGATACTTATCCTGAACTAACGCACCTTGATAAGCAAGGACTTGAAGCGTACATAAATCCAACATTAAACATATCCAACCATGTAATTCTAGAAAGCAGAGGGCAATAGAAGGAAAGGGAGTCCATAATCAACCTGCCCAGATGGAATTCTAGTGTTCTGCCTAACAAGGGCTCCGGCACCAACCATGGCATGTTTTTCAACTACTACTCCATCTAGCAACGTGGCTCCCATACCAACAAATGCCTCATCATCAACAGTACAGCCATGTAAGGTTGCACCATGACCTGCCAAATTCATATTTAAGATCACTAAATGCAATTGCAGATTGGCAAAAAAATTCGCTACCGAGCAGTGAATTTTACCATCACTCACCTACAGTAACATTATCTCCAATAATAGTGGGCAATATCTTCCCAGCTAGGTTAGTTTTTGCCACATGAACAAGGGAGTTGTCTTGAATATTGGTTCCAGAGCCAATACTAATGCTGTTCACATCACCTGAGTAGAAATGGATATTAAAATTTACAAAAACAACAAAGCAAACATACCACAACAAGTATAAGCCACAGCAAATACACATGCGCGGTTGTGCACGGGGAATCTCTAAAGTGAGAAACAGGCCCATGGTGAGTTGGTGACACCAGAGAGAAGCAAATATGGAGCATTAGATCTTGACTGAGTTTGGAACATGAGTTCATTCAATCTCGCTCATGGCCTCACCTCACCAGTGTTACTCGTAGGAGGCTGTAATAGGTAATTCCTCATGCCATTTTCTGGAAATTCAGATAGAGAAATAGAAACCTTTTTTTTTTTTTTTTTTTAGGGGTTCTGTAGAACCATCAAGACTGTATGTCTGAGGAGATGTGAACTTTTACTATTGTTTGTTAGAAGTGGTGCTTTTGGTTGATAGAGTTCATGTGCATTCTAACTAGTAGCTCTACAGGATTATTGGTTAGCATCCATGCATTTGGTATTTAATAAAAAAATTTTCCCAGTGAAACAAATACCCCGCCCCCACAATGAAAAGAATAAATCTAAAACAACTCATCATAACCCAACTGGTACTCTCAAGTAAAAACACAGTTAAATGAATCCGTAAATTCCAGTAAACGAGTGCATGCATTTTTTTTCGCTTTGGGGGGGGGGGTGTTAAGCGGAGGACATAGGCAGCTAGTCACCCGTCACCATAGGAAAGGAAAGGAACTACATAGAGATATGAACAATGTAGAGTACTTCTCTTAGAAGAATGGATACTATATATTGAAGAGCTTACCTCTCAAGACACACCCATACCAAATGGAGGAGCCATGTCCAATCTGAACATCCCCAATAACAGATGCACTTGGTGCCACAAACGCATCCCTGTCAACTACAGGAGTCTTATCAAAAACGTCCATGATGGTCCTGTGCCGGGACACTATAACAGAAGGAATCATTAGATAACAGAAAGCAACAAGACATAATTTGTTCTACATGCTAATTTGTAGGGGGGGAAAAAAAAGAAATCTAATCCAGCATGATTTGTTCAATTGTAAACACAAAAATACTTCACTAACATCAGCTCACACAACCAATATCTTAATCAAACTATATTGATCCTACAATCTTTATACCAGTTCGTTCTTTTTTTTTGGGGGGCGGGGGGTAGCCTCTATATTCTGCCTGTAAACACAGAGCTGCTACTCATCAATAAATTCGGGTATCACATTAACACGGTCTCCAGTGATCCAATTTTTCAGCGATACAAATCAAAGCCATCAAAATTCTATCTTTCAACCGCTGAAACCACCTCTACACAAAGAGCTTCCCTCCCATCAAAGAACATAAGGAATCGTTTCATCAAAACTTAGCTTCAAAACTAAATCTTTTATCGATACAAAGCTCTAATTTGCAATGCTTAAAAACAAAACCCTAATGGTCAAAGTTCGATCAACATCTCCAGAATGTACAGGTATGACATTCGATCCATGGAATCTTCGACGATTGCAACAGAGAAATGAAAGCAACAAGATCCAACTACCAATAGATTAAAAGATGGAATTGAAGCTTACATTGTTCCGGGAGATAATAGTTGCTTTGAAGGCGATACCCAAGACCATCGATGGCTTGACCAGTCTTCCTAATCCATTGACCTACGGTGTAAATTGCCTTTCCCAGAGTACCCATCTTCTTCTCCTCGTAGCTTGGATTGATCGGAATTAGGGTTTTGTCGATTGAAGCTCAGAGCCTCAGACTTTGGAGGAGAGAGAGGGGTAGAGTGAATGAGTGAGTGAGGAGAGAGAATAGAAATGATGACAAAGGGCCACAATCTGGGCTCGCTCACAACAGGATCGATTAAATAACTCTGTACTCTTCGTACGGTTCCTCAAAAGTTTGCGCTTCACATTTTCACCAAATTTTTGGTCGCTGGATACATGATTGAACTAATAGCCTATAAATGGTTGTAGATGGAGAAAATTTATAATGGAGAATTTTATTTTATATTAAGTTAAAAGTAACTTGACTTTAGAAAATAAAAGATTTAATATCAAAAAAAAATTTATAAACTTTTTCCTAAAAGAAAAAAATAACTTATAATTATTGTTGGTAAAAAAACTATATTAGGGGCCTGTTCTATTTCGCATTTTAGATAGATAGATGTAAGGAGATGTAAGGAGCTGTAAGAAGTTGTAAAGAGCTGTAAAAAGATGTAAGGATTTGTAAAGAGATGTAAGGAACTGTAAGAAGATGTAAGAAGCTGTAAGCAGATGTAAGAAGTTGTAAGGAGCTATAAAGATGGATGTAAGGAGTTGTTGAATTGTTGAAGAGTTGTATAGTATAATTCGTTTTACATTGAACGTTTTGGATGAAAAATAATAATATTAAAATAATATACTTATTAAAAATAAACAATTAATTAAGTTAATTGCACAACAATAAAATATATTAATCCCCATAAATTTGGTGAATAAAATTTCGTCCAAGATTTTTTATATGAACATTAGTTTGATCGAATAAGCAACGTATAACCAAAATAAAAAAATTTTTTTGACAAAATTGAATACAACTCTTCAAAAAAATTCCTATTTTAAGTAAATAATTTTACATATAAATAAATGTATGGTCATCTATAATAATATATATTTCATGTCGAAACTCAAATATAATTTACGTCGTTATATTATGTTTTTATATTTATGTAAATGTTGTGTTCATAAGATATTTATAAATTTTGTATATTGATAGTATCATTAAAAAAATATACATATTTTTGTAACTAAAATAAATGATTGTTATAGAAAATCTATGAGATGTAAGGAGATGTAAGGAGATGTAAGAAGATGTAAGGAGCTGTAAGGAAATGTAAGAAGTTATAAGAAGATGTAAGCTCTTAGCTAAATCCTAAAAGCGCGAATAGAACAGGGCCTATATATTGAAAATTTTCGCAGATGAATAGAATTTTTTTTTCCCCTTGAATATTGAGAGTCGGAATACTATGTTAGAAAAGCTCTATTTGTAACAAGCTAATATTAATTTGACCTCAATTATTTGAGGATTAAAGTTTCAAATAAAGTATTTGGAGTGAAGTTCATACCTAAACTCGAGTAAAAAAGTGATTTATCACCATTCTGTACTTTGAATTTTTTTTATTTGTTTTCTAATCAAATAAAGATGTGATTATTTAATATCTGAATCAATAAAGTCAAATGTATAGCTAGATCTCGCTAAATGTGATATTTTTCTTGCCATTGTCAATCCATAATGCATTGTCAACTAAAGAGGTTGTCAATCTAACTAATTAAGTTTTGATATTACGTCCCAAATTCAATTCCCCTCAACTCACATTGTGTCTCAAATTCAATTCCCCTCAACTCGCATTGTGTTGCTCAAAAGCAAATTGAATATGCTAGATCATCTGGCAATTTTATTCTCTCGTTCTTAGCGTGACAAAATTTCGAGCTACTTGACTGGAAATGAAAATACCTTCAGCTTCTAATTTGTTGCTCAAAAGCATATTCACACCCCCCCCCCCCCCCAAAAAAAAAAACCACCATGATTATTGAACAGCTTATTGGATGTTTTAAAGGGAAATTTTCTCAAATTGCTTTGGTCAACAAGTTCCTCAAATAAATAGCAGTACATCAATACTGTTTTTTGCACAGAAACTTTAGTTAAGAATTGAACGTTACGAAGTTTAGTTGAGAATCGAGGCATTTGCTCTCTTTGACGAACAGTAAAAGAGGTTGAAGGGAAGAGATCAAGAGAACATAGAATCAGATTTCCTTCAAAAAATTGAGGGCATTTAGCAAGTATTGCAACCATTTCCTTCAGATAATCATACTGGTTTTTCATAGAAACTTTACGAAGTACCTAAAGTAAACACACATACAAAAAACATGAACGAGAATTCGTGTATCATCATTGTCGATTCCATTGAGTACTGATATTTTCTCTCCCGAGGAGCAGCAAAGATACCGTCATCCTCTTCTAATGACAATTTTCCACAGTTACTGCCCTCCCACGAGGCTTGAAATATGTTACTTCCTCAAGCTTTCAACAATGTATGAAGCATAGAGATCCCTGTAATTAAAAAAAGGGGGAAAAAAGGTCATTGCTGGAAAGGGACATGCAGAAGCAATGCAGATTGTATGATTTTGTGGAGTATAATTTTACATCGAATACTTGATGGCAGCAATGGCATCAGCAGCTGGAAGAAATTCATTGACTGCAACACTCTTGTTCTCGTTCTTTTTGTCTGGGTTCCGAGTTAAAGCAACATTCTCGTGCACCAAACCCCGGGGGGGGGGCGCATTGCAGGACAAGATAGCAGGAGGAATGCTCTGATTCTTTTCCACTTTTCCCAAATCCATGTTCCACTTCAAGTAATTCACTTACAGCAATCCCAATTCAGAAGCCAAGTAAGTAACCCATATAGCCATATTATGATCAATGGCGCAACTCATTTGTGAATTGTGACCCTGACCACTATGATTGAACTTTTGAGCCTGGTGAAATGACACAGCATAGTACCAGTCCAGAATGGTTGGAGTAATGATGAGATCTAAGGGAAGATCTTCCTAATCTATGCAATAGAATATCAAATTCATGTTAAGGATACAGTCTTCAAAGAAACGACGGATTTCAGCAAGACGGTGAGGAGGAAGTTCTTTGAGTTCTGTGTAGTGACGGAACTCAGGATCATCAGCACAAACTGCTATGATCTTGTCATCTTTCTCACCCTGGAAACAGGAAAAATATAGGAGAAAATAAGATTTATGGCGCATGCAATTGTGGCATGGATGGATTCTTGAAAGAAAGAAAATGTTTTCTTGCTGGTTCCAAAAGCCTTGTGATGAAATGGATCTTAATTACAAAGATGTCAGAGTGCAGAATGGTTCCAAAATTGGAACAGTTGTGAAAAAGAGTTACCTGATCAATCATGGGCATCAGTCCAATAGCTCGGGCTCGAAGGAAACAGCCAGGAAGTATAGGCTCCTGAAAATTGACATATGCACAAGAAGACAATTATATTAAGACTGCAAGAAAACTTCGCACACAGAATTCACCAGGTTTGGTTGTGAAAGGTTACCTGCATCAGAACAAGCACGTCCATGGGATCACTGTCTTCACAAAGGGTACGTGGAATGAAACCATAGTTGTGTGGGTACACAACTGATGAGTAGAGAACCCGGTCAACCTATAATCAAAGACAACATTGATCACACAACTAACATCTAAGATCTAACAGTGATATCTACAGCCATTGAAAAGAAGCAGCTCTCTTGCTAAGCACCTGGAACTGGAAGTGAGCATATAGCTTAGTTACTTGAATTTCAGCAATTTAAAACTAGCTAGATCAATAACACGGCCATCCTAGATTGTTTGAAAACCCATGATAAAGTGGACTGGTGCAAAAAGCACAGAGACAAAGGGGCTTCACACAGATCATGAAGCTACAAGAGCTCAAATCCCACAGAAACAGCATCATACATGACGGCTATATTTGCAGCAATCAAACTAGGCCTAAACCGACTAGGTGCATTTTGCCATTGATTTTTCCATCATCTAAATGCTGGTTGGCTACCTTGTCCAAACCTCTTTAATAAATTCAGAAATGGAATGCAACTTGCAAGTTGTGAAAAGTGCGGGGAAAGAGACAGATACTTATAATGTACAAATGACGGGGCGCCAAAAGTAGAAATAAAGGCAAACAGATCAAGACGCAACCTAACAGAATGGATAAGAGAAATTAGCATAGCATTACCTTAATTAAGCCACTTGTCTTGTCCAGCTCATATTTAACTTTGCTGCCTTTGCTGATCTCAACAACCTGTAAGCCAAATAGCATATACCTCATCATTGCAAGAAAAGATGCATATCCAATACTAGATCATATGATGCATATTTCCATATGCATCATTTTTATTCAAGACCAATTTCAAAGAAGAAAAGGGTCAAAGAAGATCATGCTTGGAAGTGTGCTTATTTGGTCTTATTAAGTGAGTCCAAAGACTCACGACACTATGAAGAGGTCAAAAAGAGGTTAAGCTTTGCTAGAAATTTGGCGCTGAATTCATCCCTGCGGAACCCGATTTTTTGTGACCACTTTTTGGACAAGCTCAAGTGGACCCACAACTTGAGGCTCCACATGGTTTTGAATTTTAAGATTTCAGCTTTCAAATAAGCCCAAGTTTGTTTAATTTGGACATCATTTGGTTGGGCAAAATATCACTCAAAGATACGTTGTGCTGATCCAGTCCAGTCTGAGATAGGTGCATTGTTTGTGCCATAACTTTCAAACCGCTTATCCAAATTGAGCAAATGAGCCCATTCTGGAAAATAGACTTCCAGGGCTTTCTAAAAAGCCCAAGAACGCGTGATTTGGCCGAGTATTCTGGAAGTTATGCTCTGTTGAAGTTGAGGCAGTTGCAAGGATTAATGCTGGGAATATGAAGAGTCTTCGGTTACATATACTTGTGTGGCTGGTATTGTGCACGTTTTAGATGCTTCTAGATTGATGTAATCAGCTGCAAAAATCCTAGAATATTCCTTGTAACCTCCCCCACCCCCTTTTATGATGTGTCTTTTCATTTTTCTTAGACTTTTCATTAGCTAGTTTTAATTGTTAGGAGTTATTTGAGTCTTTTGATTGTCTTTTGCTGAGTCTATAAAAGGGGAGGGGCATGTGAAGCTAATCATTCAGCATTGTAAGAGATTTCCAAAGTAATACAAGCACCTTTGAGAGTGATTCTCATTTGTGTCTCAAAATTCCTAGTTCTATATCTTGAATTTGGCTCATTCAAGTGGTGTTCTAGGTTCTCTTCCTTTTCCAATTGGAGTGATTCCTTGGTTAAGACAAGAGAATTAGCCCAAGATCAAGTCATTGAGTGGCTCCGTGAAGGATTATCTTAATTACAAGGTCTTGTTTATCCTTGTTCTTTTTGTTATTATTCTTCAAACCATCTCAAACTATCTTCCACCATATTCACTTTTCTTTGGTTGATTCTTGTTTAGTTTGAGTTTGAGTTGATTTGGTTCACTTACCACCCACATCTACATCAATTGGTATCAGAGCCAAGGCTTTTAAGTGACCCACATCATACCCAAACACATCCCAATAGGCCAAAATATTAAAAAAAAAAAAGAGGCACAAACCGGCAATCCGAAGTCTTGAAGACCAGAGAAGCAGCACGGTGCCCCCGTGCCACAACACACGACCGTGCCATATTCTTTTTCCAGGAATCTTCAAGTCGAGACGGAGCACGGTGCCCCCGTGCCGCCAAGCACGACCGTGCCACTCTACTTTTCTGTATTTTCTTCAGCCGAAGCATAGCACGGCCTGACCGTGCCCCCTTGCACGACCGTGCCACCTTTGCCACAGCCAACTTACGTTTCAAATCAATCCACGAAGAACCCTAGACCTCATCCTTCATGCCTGTCTTCAAAGAACTTGGAGAAAGAACTAGCTCTTATTGATATTGGATATGCTTGTTTTGCAATTCCAAAATTTCATGGCGAAAAGGAAGAGTTCGCAGGTTGGTTATCTAAGGTGGAACGAGTTTTTGCTTGTTGTATCCTTAATGACCAAGAGAAGTTCGAAGTGGTTATTTCAAGATTGAGAGGATGTGCACTTCAGTGGTGGAATAAATATAAGTTTGAGCGAAAAAAGAAAGGAAAAGAAAAGGTGAGAACTTGGAAGAAATTGAGTAGTAAGTTGAAGGGTTCCTTTTACCCATCCACTTACATGCCCATGGAAGAAAGTATCTCCGTTAAGCTCACGGGTTCATTCCCTTCCACCCCACAAAAAGAACCAACCCCACAAATGATCTTCCCCCCACAACCTAGGAGGTGTCTCAAGTGCCAAGGGCTTGGACACTTATCCACGGATTGCCCAAACAACGAGGTCATTACCTTGGAAGAAAGGAAAGCCGTGGAAGAAGAGAACGATCAGGAGGAAAGCCTTGAAGAAGAAATTGAACTCAAGGTTGAAAAAGAAGAAATACTTCACTTAGAGAAGGTTTCTCAAAAGCCAAACAAAGATGAAAAGATCCAAGGAGAGGAAGCTTCAAGCCTAGTTGACCTACCTCTTGTTTTTGGTGACTGTGGTGATGAAGAGACCATTGAACTTAAGACCCAAAGATCCGAGTTGAAGCAAGAAGAGATTGTGCAAGAAATTGAGCAATCCTTCACCCAAGAAGGGTGCCAAGAAGATAATGAGGTGAATTTGAGCATAACCCCAAGAATTGAAGAGCATGTAGTTAAAGACCTTGAAGTGATGAAGCCATGTAGGGTTGCTGAAGAGTTTGAACAACTCTTGATTCAAGAAGTACGCCCTACCGAACTCCAAGCACCCGAGTTGGAGGCATGTGGGGTTATTGAAGAAGTTGAGCAACTCTTGACCCAAGAAGAATTCACCTTAACCCCCATTCAACCTTCCCAACCCTTCAAACACAAAAGGACCGACAAGCCTTAACCCTCATTCATCCTTCCCAAACCCTTGCCCCCAAAGAAGATTTCCCACTTCCGCCTCTTCTCCTCACCAGGTATGACCCGTTTTATCATCCTCCCCTCACCCTCTTCTATATCTCTCTAGAGGTGATGCCCTGTGACCTCCTTCCCCAAAAGCTCACATATTGTAAGCGCGACCCCTTTCTTGAGAGGCTTGCCAACCCTTTGAGTTTGAGGACAAACTCAAAACAACCCGGGAGTATGATGCATATTTCCATATGCATCATTTTTATTCAAGACCAATTTCAAAGAAGAAAAGGGTCAAAGAAGATCATGCTTGGAAGTGTGCTTATTTGGTCTTATTAAGTGAGTTCAAAGACTCACGACACTATGAAGAGGTCAAAAAGAGGTTAAGCTTTGCTAGAAATTTGGCGCTGAATTCATCCCTGCGGAACCCGATTTTTTGTGACCACTTTTGGACAAGCTCAAGTGGACCCACAACTTGAGGCTCCACATGGTTTTGAAGTTTAAGATTTCAGCTTTCAAATAAGCCCAAGTTTGTTTAATTTGGACATCATTTGATTGGGCAAAATATCACTCAAAGATACGTTATGCTGATCCAGTCCAGTCTGAGATAGGTGCATTGTTTGGGCCATAACTTTCAAACCGCTTATCCAAATTGAGCAAATGAGCCCATTCTGGAAAATAGACTTCCAGGGCTTTCTAACAAGCCCAAGAACGCGTGATTTGGCCGAGTATTCTGGAAGTTATGCTCTGTTGAAGTTGAGGCAGTTGCAAGGATTAATGCTTGGAATATGAAGAGTCTTCGGTTACATATACTTGTGTGGCTGATATTGTGCACGTTTTAGATGCTTCTAGATTGATGTAATCAGCTGCAAAAATCCTAGAATATTCCTTGTAACCTCCCCCACCCCCTTTTATGATGTGTCTTTTCATTTTTCTTAGACTTTTCATTAGCTAGTTTTAATTGTTAGGAGTTATTTGAGTCTTTTGATTGTCTTTTGCTGAGTCTATAAAAGGGGAGGGGCATGTGAAGCTAATCATTCAGCATTGTAAGAGATTTCCAAAGTAATACAAGCACCTTTGAGAGTGATTCTCATTTGTGTCTCAAAATTCCTAGTTCTATATCTTGAATTTGGCTCATTCAAGTGGTGTTCTAGGTTCTCTTCCTTTTCCAATTGGAGTGATTCCTTGGTTAAGACAAGAGAATTAGCCCAAGATCAAGTCATTGAGTGGCTCCGTGAAGGATTATCTTAATTACAAGGTCTTGTTTATCCTTGTTCTTTTTGTTATTATTCTTCAAACCATCTCAAACTATCTTCCACCATATTCACTTTTCTTTGGTTGATTCTTGTTTAGTTTGAATTTGAGTTGATTTGGTTCACTTACCACCCACATCTACATCATCATACTCTTATCAGCAGGCCACAAAATAACATCCTTATTTCACATAAACAAACCAAGATTTCCATGAACCTCACTGGTGTATTGAGGTCTCACAACCAAACACTAACATTAATCGAAAAGACATCAATAATGAAAAGGGTTATCCATATTTAGAAGAGCTCACACAAAGAACTTGCAGTGATCCCAAATCCACCTCTAGAATATTACATGGACAACATACAAAGGGAAATTTGTTAAAGCGGTTACTTACACAGTTGAAAACTGACGGAGCTCCAGGTCCTACAAAGCAAACATTGATAATTCAGGAGCTTAAACTACATATATTGGATTGTGCACAGCAATATCTAACAACACAGACATGGGGTACATGGATTAATCCCAATGGAAAAATAAATATCAGGAGGTGTCCGCAGCTATAAGATAAAAATTACTAGTCCCTTCTTTTTGGAAACCAACAACATTTGACTATAAGCATGATTACAAAATCTTGATGTGAGGGGGAAAACAAGTTCTACGATCACAACTGAACGTAGCTTCCTCATCTCTCCAAAAGAAAGAAATATAAAAAAAAGAATCTACACTAGAGCATTTGAAGCAAATGATGCTCACAATGCTTTCTCATACTCGTTCTCAATAAGAAGACTTCCCTGTCTCAGATCACCACCAAATACTAATCACAATAGATAACCACAATAACTTCGCTTGGTCTTCTAAACAGATATAACATCTGTGGGAGAGGGAGGGGTGGTCGAATGTTCATGTCAACCATGCTTAGATTTAGTAACAAAAGCACTCCACAACCAAAATGAGATAGAAAATCCATGGAGTAAAAAGCACCACAGAATAACGCCATATCTCATACAAACTCAAAATATGAAATCAAATTAGAATGAGCAGAAAACAGTCAACAAGCATAAGCCACAGCTGCTGAAACAACATGAAATCAAAGTGATGTGTTCGCTTTACCAATTTCTAGATCATGCCAAGGGTGAGCAGCGACAGATCTTCGCGACATGGACGAAAGGATTCTCTCGTTGAGGGCCACACGAGGAAAACTCGAATGGAACTGGTTCACTTCATTGTTAGCCTCGTCTCCCTCATTGTTTGCCATTTTTATCTGCTCGACATCACATAAAAAGAAACTCAAAAGCAAGTAAGACCCTTCAAGGAAAACACCAATTTCTCAACACCCATCTACAGTTTTAGCAGATCATAGGAAGAGTACAATGACAAACCAACCACGAAAGAGGTGGCCTAGTAGCATGTAAACAGAAACCCCCAAAACATCCTCGCTGGGATATCCCCATGACTGATTTAGCATCTTGCACACAACCACACCGGCAAAAGGGGGGAAAGAAATATAAAATGAAAAAAAAAAAAAGAAAAACACCTGCCCAGTTTAAATCCAATGCATAAGACAGAAATTTTCTCCACAATCAAACAGATCAAACGTATACTCCCCAAAAATGCTTGAGAAAACAGAAAGAGCGATGAAATATGAACAAATGTGTTGGATGTTTGGACATCATGCATCAACAGCAACAAACAACAAAAGGGTCCAGCCAAAACATCGAAAACTTACAATCTTACAAACCCATCGATATCAAACCAAAAGCAAGCACAATAATCTTAAAAGCCCAAGAAAAGACAGAGAAAAGAAACCCAATAACAGTTACAACGATCATAATAACAAGAAGATATGGGGCATGAAAAGAAGCAATCAACCAGGATCATTTGCCCAAAATTTACCAAATTGAACCCCAAAAAAATGCAAAGTTTAAAGGAGAGACGGAGCTCACAACAATGGTGAGAAATTTCTATCCCCTTTTTCTCTTAAATCTTGATGTTCTTCCCGTGAGCTCAGACTGGGTATTTGAGAGCATTCAGTGTGGGCCTTTAAAGGGAAGCGTGGGTGAGTAAAAGAGAAGGGTGTCCTCTTTCAGGCAAGACGTTTCAACCGTCAGTCATAGAGGGTCGTGGACCGTTGGATTTCAGATGGACAAAAATCCAACGGAGCCAAATATTCCATTTCCCTGAAATTCTGTGTAGTTTACGTTTCCTCTCTGGTTTTGTAAAAGATTAAATTATATTTTCGAACATTTTCTTTTACGGTTTTTTTTTTTTTTTTAACACAAACATTACGATCCAGCTGGGCTCTAGCATGTATTGATGGACCAATGATATTTACGTCTCTTTAATCCCAGTTTATTTATTTGTTTATTTTTCTTTTTTTTCCTTTTCTCTTTCTCTTTTTCTTAATATTAATTATTTTTTCCTGTTTTTGAATTTTGAATTTTGATTTTGGTGTTGCTTTCAGAGTTAGAATATTAAAGCACATGCAATCAGGGTATGTTAATTTAGATGTTGGTATATGTCACATCGAATATATGTCACATCAGATATATAAAGTAACAAAATACACCCAATATATGTATGTACATAAAAAATTATATGACTAACTGTATCACATATATAGTATATGCACCTATAAAGAATTAATTGAGACATTCAAAGATAAAAGAAACCAAAAGAATTAAGTAGGAATTAAAGAAATAAATGGGCATTGAAATATATTTGGAAAAGAAAAGGAAGAACAAGGGGTTGGAGGATTGAGAAACAAAGAAATAGATTGTTAATGGAAAATGACGATACAATAAATATGATGAACACAAGTTGTTAAAAATAGGTTATAAATGAGTTTTAATTTTTAGGCTTTTTTTTTTTGAAAAAGGGAGATTTTTAATTGCAAAAACTTAGAGATTAAGATATCCCTCTTTTACTGGTTATGATTCATGAAGTGGGAAAAATTGAAAGGAGGAGAGAATAAAGTGCAATTCTTCCTATGCTTTGATGATATTGTGAAGTTCACCACAAGGAATATTCGAATTTGGCACCATTGAATTGATGAGTATGGGACGCATACGCTTTTGGCACGATTGAATCCACTGCTTTGGTTGGCTTTCGCGTAAACGTGACGAACTGGAACATTGTGAGAGCATTCTCAATCTGAGTTTTAAAAAATTGAAACTTAAGTATGTCACATCATCAAAAGTTTCACATTTCTAAAACTTGTATTCCATTACTTTTTCAACCAATGAAACTCCAATTTAAATTATACAATAAAATATTTTGTATGGGTCCACTTTATAACATATATTTTTTTAAAACTATCTAAATAATATTTTTTATTAAGAAAACAAAAGAAAAATAATTAAAAAATCAAATGAGGACAAAAAAAGAGGAAATGGGTGGAGGAACGGACAGACGTGCTGCCACGCGTGTTCTCCGTTTCCCCATGGGTGGCAGCAACTTGCCTCCACGTGTGGGACACGAGGAGCCCATTTGCCCCCACGCGTTTCCCGCATTGGGGGTGCTCTATTATAGATGGATCACTTGCATCTCCTTAATTGAGTGCTACATTTCCTCAATATTATTTCATACTTCGTAGGTTAATTACATATGTCTACATGGAATACAAATTCGTTATAACTAATTTAGTTTTTTTTAACCTTGAATATTCCATTAAAATTTTTATTTCACTGTAGTCGAGCTACTGCTTGTTATAACTAATTTAGTTAAACAAATAGATGGAATGTACATTGTTAGATTGATAACGAAATTTATAGAATCTGACGGTAAAATATTATTGCTGATGAATTAATCCTAGATCAATATGCGCCAGCAATTGAAATGTGGTCATGAAGCATAGTCTAGTTTTAGGTGACAAGCCATAGTTTTCTTATTTTCTCAGTCATAAAGCATAATTTTATTTACTTAATCATGAACGTTGACAAATACTCAGATAGTTAGAACATGTAAACAGATGCAATGAGATATGTTTTATATCTTAATAGACTTTGAGTAGAATTAGTTCAAAACACCAAATATCAATCAAAGTAGACGAGTAAAATGTATAATGTGAGAAGTTGAATATATTGCATATATTAAAGTTCAAATTCATAATTACAAGTCCAAAGTTTTTTTTATACAGTCGGGTATCATCCTGTTCTTCATTTCCTGCATTATAGTGATGTGATTCAGTCCATCTGTTGACAATTTCATACAACAATGTTGCAGCTCTGTTAATATTCACAAGCAAAACATCGACATGCATTTTTTTTTTTCCTCAAATTTCCATCACTCCTTTGGTAGAAGGCTAATTGCATTAAAACACTAATAAAAGAATTACATATGCACTGACTAGAGAAGTGTGTACAACTTCCATGCTACACAGTACACCATGATTCCCTCATATGTACAAATTGACAGACTACGTCACCTTGGGGAAATGAAAATCAACTATTTCCTTCTTGATCAGACATTGTTATGTCGATCGCCATTAACTTCACCTGGGTTCAGATTCATTTGCAGCATCAAGGTACACGCATTCACAGCTTCGGCGACTGTGGGGTATATGCCTTCCTGGCCAAACTCTTCGATGCATTTTGAAAGGTACATTTTCTTCATCAGTTCATTTCCTGGGTTTGCTAACACCAGCTGCAGCACGAGAAACATTTATATTATAGGCTGAAACATAGCATTTTAAGGTCCAAAGGAGACAGAGAACCTGAACGTTTTGAAGTTATGGTTTGTACCTTCATGCTTTTTCTCTCAATAAGTTTCTTCACTTCTTCTAACACGCTGATTCCACTAGTATCAACGCAACCAACGCCTGTTCGGATGATGTTTTTACAAAGTTATCTTTTAAACTAGTCTGCAGCAAGTGATGACTTTTGAGTAGTGACTTTAAATTTACCTCCCACGTCTAGTATCACATACTGCAAGCTTAGTCCTCCCGAAGATTTAATCCTGTCTTCTTCTTCATGAATCCATCTTGTCACTCTGCATGCAGCCCAATTTCCACAATTTGTTGTCACGCATTACATATATAAGAAGTCATGCTCGCACTCTCAAAGAAAGAAATTAGATCCTGAGTTCTACCTTTCTCGTAAGTAGTTTGAACTAGCAAAGCAGATAGGTCCCTCAATTTGAAGGATGAGAATTCCTGCTACTGTTTGGGCACACTGATATTGTTCGGTGCTTCGATAGACCATGGTGTTTGGTAGATTACCCAATACAAATGTCTTAGGCCTTGCCACAATCAGCACAAGTCTCAAAAGAGATAGGGTAACCTGCACAAGTACGTACGAGCTTCTTCAGGAATCATGCAGGTTTTGACACCGTACTTATTGTAAAATAGAAACTTTCCTAGTAGAAAGCGTTAAGAGAAGGGGGAGGGGGTGGGGAGAACAAAAACTGTAGTTAAAGACATACTCCAATGGTTAAGCCAGTTTCGACGTTGGCAAAGACAACACCAAAAAATGAACTCATGCTGATGACAAAGTCGAATTTGTCAACTTTCCATAGATGGAATACTTCTTCATACTTGATGAGACCAAGCATAGCGTTGATTATTATGGAGGAAAGCACCACAAGGGGGGTGTAATGGAAAAGTGGAGTTAGACACAATAATGTGACCATCACTGCTATTGCCATAACTATGTTAGACATTGCCGTCTTACATCCGGCATTGAAATTTACAGCAGTCCTCGAAAATATTCCTGCAGATATATTGCACCGTGCACACAAATTTACAAACAATCAGTAAATTAAATAGCTCGGGGCAAGTCAGCAAGTTTGCATACCTAAGAGCACAAAAGCCAACGTTATCTTGCAAGTGTTCATTGAACAAATGGGGAAAAATGCACTGACCTGTGGTGAGGTAGCAAGAAGTACACGAGCCAACAATGTTCATTAGGCCAAAAGCAATCATCTCTTTGTTCCCGTCAACGTGATAATTCTTACACATTGCGAAACTTCTCCCCACCGCCACTCCTTCCTGAAGGGCAAATTTTTAGTCATGAGCTAGCTAGCTAGATGAAGTTTTTAATTTCAATCAAAGAATATGGTTGTCTAATCCAGTTACGTAAATTGTAACCAAGACAAGTTACAAAAGACTTACGGCCATGACAACAATGGCAGTGATGGCTCCAGTCTTGAATGCCGTTGAAAGGTGTGGTGATCCGAATGCCAAATCGGTCAAGGATAGCGGGTTTAACCCTTTGTTCAGATGTCCAATCTACAGTCCATCCAAGGCAAAAACAAGCGACGATTAGACTTGTAAATAGCATGACACATATGGAGGAGGGTGCTTATAATACATTGACCCAACGAATATAGACCCGACAAATTTGAATATATTACCGTCTACTTAAATTTAATATATTAGTATATTACCATCTACTTAAATTTGTCACACCAATTGTTGAGTACATGGGAGAACTATTTTATACTTACAAAATAGATCATGACTAAATAACATCACTATTTGTCATGTGATGATGAATGGAGAATAACTTACCACTCGAACACCATGGTTTTCAGCATGGGTGAAGTACACAAGTAAGGTTCCCAGAATTACAGACGTCAGTGGAGCCATTGCATTTATCCAGAAAACTGCCGGCTTTCTGTTGCTCTGTTTGCCGTGGAAAACAACGTTTTATTAGGAGCTTCATTTGCAATGATATACTGATCTAATGACTGCAAAATCTTTTATATATTAATTTCTTCAGGGAAATAGATTTCCTAGACAAATTTGTGGATGAAAAAAATTTGCTAAATAAAATTTTGACCGGACAACAAAACCGTTGCTATGTTTGAACTATATGATTCTTGCTTATTTCATGAGATTGACTGGGATTTGAAAAATATTGGCAATTTTAACTTGCCAACTAATTGTTGAAACATAAAAATGCAAATAATGACATATTTGTAAATACTTTTTTTGGGGGGGGAGCTGCTTATCTACATTCACAATTATAAATACAAGTAAATTACTTGACTTGTTTCTTTTTTCTCTTTTTTTTTTTTGAGTGAAAGTATGTTTGGTCTATATCATATATTTTTTCAAGGAAATCTTCACAGTCAAGCTAAAGACTATGAAATGTGAAATCAAATGAAAGGATAGAGCATAGTGTACGTACGTAGAACCTTGTCAACAACATATAGAAGAGAAAGAAGCATCCTAAGACAGCACTTTGCCATTTCCACTGCAAGAGTCACGAAATTATACCATTCATGACAAAATTATAAACTCAAAATTTTTGAAATACAGTAGTTTGATATATATACACACACATATATGTTGATAACATGAAATATAAGCTCACAAATTTGTTCGTGTACGAAGATGGATTGATATATAGATCAAGCATTAAACCTCATGGGTCTGAGCGAAAGTTGAGTGGAGAACCGAGACGACGTCGGTTTTATGAGTAAAATGAGTCAATCCAAGAAGGCCTTTTAGCTGCTGAAGACAAACTGTGACTGCCACCCCTCCCATGAACCCCACTATCGTTGCATGCGACAGTAAGTCAATCAAAAATCCCAATCTGCATGTATACATATTATGTCATTAGGTGATGATAGACTGACAATCACGTACATGATTATACAAATAAATCCTACTAAATATTTGATCCAATTTACTTAAAATTATCCCTCATATTATATACGTGTCATACTTACCCCAAGTATACACATGACATAACAAACAAATCATTTTCGATTCTTTCAATTGAGCTGATCGATCAAATTTTTGACTTAAGTATGACTCGGCTATATTTGTGCCAAATCATTATCTTCAACACATATATTGATCCAAAAAAATTGAATGTTAATATATTGACCTAACGATAACGATAAATTTTTACGTCAATTTTTGGGGTCAGGTTGAATCTTATAATTAATAAAACTTCGATTCAGATGAAATCTAATATAGTATATTATACCTTAAGAAGCCTAGAGAGGCTTCAATAATGCCGGCAAAGAACGTAGCAGTAAAAACCAAGGAAAGATATTCACGTGGAGAGTCAATTGGGCTGACCACTTTCCCTAACATATCAGAGAAGAGGATAGAGGCCACTGCAACATTGCCTATTGCCAGATCTTTCGAACTCCCCATCACAGCGTACACTAGAGCTGGTACAAAGTTTGTGTCTGCATAACGTTCCAATCATATTAGTTAATTAAATCCTTCATTGTCAAACTCAATGCACACAAACCATGCACTTATTAGTTTTGGGGAAAAATATTAGTATATCTGTATATCTTATGCACTGTACAAATATGACTAATATTTCACATTATTGTAATTGCGAGATCGATAACCTAACGTACAAATTATTATTCGATTGATGTGGAATCAAAAATTCTAAGCATGCAGTAATTCTATCTTTTTAGATGGAAAAACGTACAATATATTATTAATTTATTATATTAGTACTTACAATCAGATAACTCCTTAGTTCTTACATAAAAAACAAGACACATTTAATCCAATTATAAAAAAAAAAAGCACGAGACATGGTACATGATAATATTGATATACCCAACTATATATATTTTTTTCCAATAGTTTTCATATTCGATTTCTTGGCAAGTGAACCTTTTCACTAATTAATTACGCAAAAACTGATTCCAAAAGACAGATTCTTCTAAATATACTCACATTGTGATTTTTTTTTTTTTTTTTGGTGACGAAAAACCATCACGTACATAGAAGTTAAACCGATCTCAAACCCTAAAAAAAAACCCAAGAAAGGGGGAAAAAAAAAAAAAAACTTACAGAGTCCAACAAGGGGAGGAAGACTGGCCAAATTAGCATAGCTAATACCCTGGGGAACAGCGAGACTGGCAATCGTAATTCCAGCAACAATGTCCGATTTAAAAAAGTCGAGATTGTAGTTCGGAAGCCATTGAAGGATGGGTATGAGATACTGTAACCCTAGAATTATCCTTTGTTTTAGTGATTGCGCTTTGAACATTCGAAACGGATCGTCTGGAAAAAACGTTTCCTTCAAGTTCGACTTGAATGTCTTGAGAAATGGCTTTTCTGCAGGAATTGGTACTTTCGCAGTGCATTCGGCGTCAACAACGCTGCTTTTGTTCGCCATTGATGATCTCGTTTGGATTGCTTGATGAATGAATTTGGTTAGTGATGGAATTTGGATGATGATTAATTAGGGTTTAATCGAGTAAAGAATTAGGGTTTAATGGATAAACTGTGAAGTCGGAAGTCTTTTTTTCCCCTTTCCCCGGGGGGGGGTGTTATATGGGCGAACATAAACCGCGTATTATGGAAAGAATTAGGGTCAGATTACTTTCTAATTTTGTTACCCGAAAAATGGAAAAAGAAAAAGAAAAAGGGAAAGAGATAGATTTGGGGACCTGGATTTGGAAAGTGGCTTGCTAATAGATAATATCATTCCGTGTAACCACGCTGTAACAGTTACTCATTCCTTACCCTAGGTAAAAATTCGTTATCCAGTTTTAAAGATAAATACTTTTCATAATATTATGTTATATTGTATTAGTAAAAATTTGTTATTTATTTCGTTGATATATTTGGCATAGTTGTTGCCTTATGTGTGCATCCTTAAATGAGTGTGAGTGACCAGTTAATGAAGTCTATTCATGACATAATGTGAGCATATGACTGGCGTCAGATTGAGAACGACCGACTGTCCGATCCAATAGAAAAGATCGAGATTCTTATAACATAAATTGAAACGGGTCAAAACAAACGTCAAGTGAAACAAACATCAAGTGCAAGTTTTAATCGATTTACTATTCCATTAATTAATAAAAAAGGACAATTTCATTGTAGAGGTGGGCGTTAATTGTCTCGATTAATAAATTTCTTAAAATCTATTGTTGGAGACTTGAGTTCAAACTTGCTTATACCAATTTTTATATGTCATAAGAGGTCAAAAATGCTGGATGGTTGGATTTAGGTAGCGGCAAAAATTTGATAAAGGTGAGACGGGAGGGTTTTTTTTTTTTAATCGATCTACTATTCCATTAATTAATGAAAAAGAACAATTTCGTTATAGAGGTGGGCATTAATTGTCTCGATTAATAAATTTCTTAAAATCTATTGTTGGAGACTTGAGTTCAAACTTGCTTATATCAATTTTTATATGTCATAAGAGGTCGAAAATGCTGGATGGTTGGATTCAGGTAGCGGCAAAAATTTGAGAAAGGTGAGATGGGAGGTTTTTTTTTTTTTAATCGATCTACTATTCCATTAATTAATGAAAAAGAACAATTTCATTATAGAGGTGGGCATTAATTGTCTCGATTAATAAATTTCTTAAAATCTATTGTTGGAGACTTGAGTTCAAACTCGCTTATATCAATTTTTATATGTCATAAGAGGTCAAAAATGCTGGATGGTTGGATTTAGGTAGCGGCAAAAATTTGATAAAGGTGAGACGGGAGGGTTTTTTTTTTTTAATCGATCTACTATTCCATTAATTAATGAAAAAGAACAATTTCGTTATAGAGGTGGGCATTAATTGTCTCGATTAATAAATTTCTTAAAATCTATTGTTGGAGACTTGAGTTCAAACTCGCTTATATCAATTTTTATATGTCATAAGAGGTCGAAAATGCTGGATGGTTGGATTCAGGTAGCGGCAAAAATTTGAGAAAGGTGAGACGGGAGGTTTTTTTTTTTTTAAATCGATCTACTATTCCATTAATTAATGAAAAAGAACAATTTCATTATAGAGGTGGGCATTAATTGTCTCGATTAATAAATTTCTTAAAATCTATTGTTGGAGACTTGAGTTCAAACTTGCTTATATCAATTTTTATATGTCATAAGAGGTCGAAAATGCTGGATGCTTGGATTCAGGTAGCAGCAAAAATTTGAGAAAGGTGAGACGGAAGGTTTTTTTGTTAAAGAAAAACACAGATTTAGTTAATTAAACTTGTGTCAGTTATGTGTATTATTTCATTTTGATTTTTTTTCCCAATTACTATTTAGCCCTTGGCTAAAGTTAAAAGGACAAAAGCCCAAGTACAAACACAAAATAAGAGCTACTAAAGTCAACAAAGTATGAGCACAAACAAACAGTAGTTACTACCAACATCCATTAAGCCTATTTCCAAATATCGACCTAATTAGCATTTAAAAAAAAAAAAAACTCTTTGTCAGATCCTCTAACTTAGCCATGAACCTCCTTCAATCTCTGTCTTCAAGGTATAGCCAACAGTTTACATATGTGCATTATTTCATTTTGACAAGGGTGTCAATATCTATTCGCATCAAAATGGACCTTATAATAATAGTTTAAGTTTAAAAAACTCGATTGTCTTGCATACATTCTCAAATCACAATATCTTTCCTGTAATCCACATAAAGCAAGCAATGCCTTGTAATATTTTCATTACGTAGTTATCAACTAATTAGAAAATTTGTTGATATGCGCACCATATATGAACGCATACAGACACACATACCACTATTTGATGGATCACTCATATTAATAAAAGAAGAATCATATCCTTGTTTCTAAGGTGTTGGTGGCTAAACCTTTAGGCATTTCTTGGTGGTTCCTTAGTCTTGGTGGGTGACTTAGCGTTTAAACTTAGTCATATCTTATGTAGAAGGGAAATTTGCAACCAAACTCAAGCAAGCTACATCCGACCCATCTAGTTCACGCTCCATATTGCATACGAGAAGTGAGAGACAGAAGAGGGTATTTAATCTAATGCCCAAAGTAGGAGTTGGTATAACTAACTTTGACTTTAATTTGTAAAATTCTGGACCTAAAATTTAACATACCAAAATTTAACATACTCGAGTATTCAATTGGAAGGGCTCTGGATGGAGACCCATTGTTTTTGGAAACCCTTGTTATGTGAGGAAGGCGCAATGCATTAGATGAACTAGGCCAATTGAAGGGTGTCGTTGCTTGATGCTAATGAAGCCGCTCGAGGAAGCCCACGCTCAGGGAAGGGGGGCATTGACTATTGAGGGATAACAAAGGAAACTTAATAAAGGGATTTGCAGAGAGCCTTGGTGCTTGCAATTCGTTCAGGGTTGAGCTTCTTGCGCTAATAACAGGGTTGGAGATAGTATGGAAATACACTGTTCAAAATTTAAGTAAATATATAGATATGACTTTTATTACTCTGCTGTTTAAAAATTAGTTGTAATATGAAGTTGGAAGATTATCTTCATAGGGCAAATCGCACTATTGATTGGTTAACAAAGAAAGAAATGTTTCAAAGACCGTTGTTGAATTTCTTTGAATTTTTTGCTTTAATATGGGGTTTCTCTTTTACACCAAGCTCCAAAAAAAAGGAGGACTTTCTAATGTTTGGAAGAGAAATAAAAAGGTTAATTTTTATTTTTTTTTTATTATTATTATTATGATAGATATTATTAAAAAAATGTACCTTAGTGATTCGTTATTTAAAAAAAGGGAAAAAAAAAAAGGATATCCTTTTGTACCCAATTGGATGCTCACTGGTCACTGCCCATAGTATAAAATTTGGACCCTAACCAAGTAAGGTTGCGATGATGGGCCAAATGGCGAGGACACAACACAGGCATTTACTAGCCATGTGAGCAGTGTTGCGTATTAACTGTTAACCATTGATAACCGGCGACCAACATTCGCTCCTCCAGATTCAACAACAGTATTTGCCTTTATTTCTACAGTTTCATCCTTCAGCTTTAGATCCAAAGACCTCTTCCAGCTCCAATTTGGTACTCTCTCTCTCTCTCTCTCTCTCTCTATGTTTTGTATCATTCAGTTCTATCCATAGTTCCATACCACTGCCGAGCTGAAAAATTGCTCCATTTCCCTTCCCAGTGTAAGGATTTTTGTGTTAAATCATGGTTTATCGAATGGTAATTCTAGTTTATGAGGTTGTTTCTGGGTTTCTTCCTATTTTAATGATGTGGGTCATATTTCCATTTCGGAGTTTCTTTAATTAGGTTGTTAGCTTAGTTGCTTAGGGTTCATATTTTAATCCATCTCGTCGCCTTCATGTACCATTTGGCTTATGTGATGCAATTTCAGCATTGATTGCTATTTGGGTATTCAAGATTATGAACAACTGATGTCTTTGAATGGTTTTGTCTTTCTTGTATGATTGGCTGGATCATTGATGCATACAGTAATGGTATTTGCATTACAATGATTGTTTGCATAACAATGTGCTGAGCAATTTCAGTCTCTCGCTACCCTTTTTAGACTACGTGAGGAATTAGGATATTATGGAGGGAAACGGAGAGGTTGATGGAAATGAGGGTAATGGAGGGGAGGAGAAGGGAAGGGAGAAGGGTTTTTTTGTTGTCAACCTGTTTGGGTATGTTCAAAGATCAAAGGGGGAAAGCAGTGGAAGTGGGATGGGTGAACTCGTTGATAATATTTCCTTCAGCACTATTCACAATCAATTTTGAGGGGGCGAGAAAAAAGGGCAATTAACATGCTTTTGTCCTCTTCCTTCATTTGTTTTTGCCAAACATGATTAAGAGGGGTTAATTAGCCTCTTTTCTCCTCTCTCCCCGACCTATCTTCATCTCATCCACACGGACTTTTCCCTCTCATTCACACTGGGTTGTATAAATTTGGTATTGAAAATGGCAGAAATCTGTTCAGATTCGATGTATGAAATGACTATGAAATTCAGAACGATGGAAGTCAAAAATCTCTGTAAGACAGCATATTAGATGGAGGTGATTCATGATTGATGACAATTACCTATGGAAGATTGACAAACAAGGATATTACATAGAGCTGAGAGATTGAGTGAGAAAGACAGAGAAGATGGTGACTGTGATGGATGCTTGATATTAACTATTGAGGGATAAGCTTCGGAATCATAGGGCAAACTGTACAAATCCAGTGATTTAAAAAAAAGCTATTTAGCATCTAACCATGGTAATTGTCTAATTGAGATTATAAAGTATTTTTGCAACTTTAATTTTACATTATGAGACCAAAGGACCTCGTTTAGATAGGTACAACCTTACTATTTGTGTCTTGAGCTTCAAGATCAGTTACAATTATGTGGTTTCATTTCGACATTCGCTGATTTACTTCATTTAGCTTCATTATCTAGCTTCAGTGAAGCTATCGGAGTTAAAGCCTTGTTTCTCTGGGACAAGGAGAGTGCTTGTTCTTCTTCACTGGAAGTGGCTGACTTCATTGATTAGCATTTTTTTGGTATGTAATTCAAGTCTTGCTAGGACACTTTCTGTGCATCCATTTCTTTGGTTCTTATAGTGTTATATGATTTTTAATAATCAAAAGTCATCTGAGTTATAGCCTCCATGAGCGAAGAGAGCGAGGAACCCAGGGATAATCCAGAACCCTTGCCACTTGCTACTGGAAGCAATCTAGCAAGGGCATTCCAGTACTACTTGGATAGAACTGCGCTTCATCCGCTGGGGAGATGGCTAGTGACGCTGGGGATCGTAATGTTCTATGCTTTGAGGGTTTATTTGGTGAAGGGTTTCCATGTAGTGTCCTATGGTTTGGCCACATATGTGCTGAATCTGTTGATCGGGTTTCTGTCACCCAAGGTTGATCCAGAGCTAGAAGGACTAGAAGGCGCCTCTCCAGGCAAGGATTCTGATGAACACCGGCCTTTTGAACGACGTCTACCTGAATTTCGATTTTGGTAATGCAGTTGTCTCCCTTCATATGTTATCAAATATATCTAACTTTTAGCTGGGGCATTCGCATGCTTAAGTATAAGTGATTGCCATGTTCATGAGATCACCAGCTCCAATTTTATGGTATGTTGGGTGCCAAATTGATGCTTCCCTTGTATGCACATGTTGATTCCATAATTGACAAATAGTTCACTTTTAACCTACGGAGTCTTTGCAGTTTGGACTAGACCTCAGTTTGTTTTCTAGTGGTACTGTGCTGGACATGGCTTTATCAGCATTTGTTAAAATTGGCACCTATTATAGTCTCAACAGCATCCTTTTCCCACATGTGATCTTGATGCGTTAAAAAATTGATGCAGAACTGGATAATGAATGGTAACTCAGATTTAGGATATTAAGAAAATATTATTCTGCCCCCTCCGTCTTCGAATGATTGTCCTCTTTGGCTTTCGGAAAATATTAAGCAAGCCAAAAACGGTATGTAGGTATTTGTTACCTTACCTGAAAATGGTATGGTCCAGACAATGACTGTTGTATTCTTGGTTTCTGTGCATTATACCAAAGCCAGCTCCTTATTCATTAGGATTCCTTAGTTCAATTTTCTTGCAGGGTCCAGCTAGGTTCTCTTTATAATTTCTTGTGGGTGTACTCATTGTCTGGATCCTGCGATCTTGCACTACTCATTGCTCAGAATTCATTACAACTTCCTCCTCCCTAAAGCTTTGCGCACTTTCGCAATTACGAACTGTAGATTGTTGATTTGTGTACTCACTGTTCTGGCTGTGTGTCCTTGTGTTTATTTCTTGCTCTTCGTCACAGTTAGATGATAGATTTCTAAGGCATCAACACTAACATGTATTTTAAAATTATCTCAGGTACTCTATCACCAAGGCTTTTATACTTTCATTAATCTTGACTTTCATATCTGTGTTGGATGTGCCGGTTTTCTGGCCAATATTGTTAAGCTACTGGATCTTTCTACTTGTGGTCACTACATTCCGTCAAATTGTACACATTCTAAAGTACAAGTACAATCCATTCTGGACAGCAAAATCGGTGAGAGTTTTTTGCTATTTGCTGTATGATTAGTTGATGATCTTGGCATAGTTTCAGTGGTATACTATCTCCACACTTGTGCTAATCACTGCCCTTTTTCTCTTGGGTTTTGCAACAGAAATATGGTCGGAAGAATTCATCAACGAGCAGCAGGAATGCAGCTAAAGAAGACTAAGCACATCATCAGTGAGTGCAGTAACTAGAAATCAAGGAAAGCAGGCTTGTATGCTTCTCAGATCACTGTGTTTTTGTGGTGGGAAGAAAAGGAGTGGGTCGATGATTGAAATCGAATTAATGCATATAGATCTAACTTCTACACTTCTTGTAGAGTAACTTCTTGTAGCCATGTACTTGCTGCATAATCTAGGCTTGCCGTTGTAAAGACAGTCCTTGTACATATAAAATCTTTTTACTGAGCTTCATTTTCACCCTTTATACCCCCCTCTTTTTCCTTTTCTTGTTCTTGATGGGCAATAAAAGCTCAGTCATTGCACCATACACTTACTTCTACAGTAATGCTCGAAAGCATTTATGCCCGAGATCTGATAATCACGGCCTGTTGGTGCAAGTTCTATGCAATATAGCCATATGTCTACGTTGACTCTCTAGAGATTCAAATTCGGTCACCCAGTTGTGGTCGGATATGAGTCGGATCAACTGACTTGGGGCAAGTCGGCCATGAGTTGGATCGATTGATTTGGGTTAGGTCGAACGGGTTTATGCTAAAGTTTGGATTGGTTAGGTAAATGTTGTATGAGTTTCAAGTTCAGTTGTGAACTTATAATTGGGAATTGGGGTTTTCTTCTGTTGGGTTTTCGGGTATGGTTATTATTGGAAAAGATGAGTACCTGGGCAGTGGAGTATTTCAGTTTTAAATGGATGGGATCATGGGTTGTATGGGTCGGGTAATCGGGTCAAGTCTCTGGCGAAGAGTAAGCTGGACAAGCTGGCCTAGGGTGCCATTTTTATTCCGACGTCCTCCTCATCTTCCCGCTCTAAACATCAATTGCCCCATAATTCTGGGAAATCGATGGAAACGTCAATGAGACTTCTGAACCCTCTGTCTCTGAATCTCAACCGTCAAATCTCCACAACCTCCATCACCAAATCCTACTCTCTCTCTCCTCCTCCCCTCAAATCCAGAAGCTACCCTCTCAATCTCTCTCCTCTTCTTCTACATTCCAGAAATCCCTCTTCTAAAACCCTAGCCCACGCCATCCTCCGATCACCCACTTCCTTTTCTCCCACGTTTCCTAATGCTTCTGGTTCAGGGTTCTTCCTTTCTCTCTTCTCGTTCTTCCCCAATTCTCAACCCCATTACTTAAACGGCCTCAATCACCTCAAATTCGACGCCGGCGATGGCAGTATCTTCCATTGGCACAAAGCTTCATCGGACCATGTGGCCGGAGCCAGCGCCAGACACAGAAAATGCGAGGTGGCGGCGGCGGTGCTAGGGTGGTTGGGTGCCAGGCCGAAGCATCTTAGGAGGTATGCTGAGCTCTACACATCGAGAGGGATCGATGCAATTACGTTTGTTGTGCCTGTCAGAGATGTCCTGTGGTTTGATTTGGGGAGAAAAGTTGAGAATCGGATAAAAGAGTTGACAAATGAGCTCATTTCGTGGTTATCCAAGGAAAAAGATCGGTGCTTGATCTTTCACACATTTAGCAACACCGGTTGGCTTGTGTAGGTTTGATTATCCTCTTTTGAACCAATTTTTATTTGAATTTTCTATCGTAAATTTTGATGATCTCTGCTGCATATACTATGTGTTTTGGGAATATTGAAGAACTTCAAATTTCTGGGGCTAAGAATCATGAGCTCGAGTCTTGCTTAATTTGCTTATTGAGGAAAAGGCTAATCGTATAAAGATTCTACATGCCGTGCTTTGGCCAATTTATAAGTCTCCAAATGGTTGCTTATATCAACAAGACTACAAGAGCTTTTCTTTTTGAAATTTGGGCAAAGGGTTTAAAAGGCCTGATTAACAGTTGGCATCATAGCTGCTCTGTGCTTGGGATGTTTTCTGATACATCATGCATCATACATTGTTTTTGGCTTCATTGTCAGATGCTCAGAAGTGCAAATTGTCTGGTGTTGGTGTATGAATGTTCGCACCAACACTCAGTTTCCTGTTGTATTTGCAGATATGGTGCAATTCTTAGTCACTTGCAGGAGAGGCCAGATCTTATTCCGAGGATTAGAGGATGTATTGTTGATTCAGGAGGGGACCCAGAGCTCAACTCTAAGGTAATTGATTTCAATACTTCCTTGTATGTCTGTAGAACAGGGCACATTTGTGTGTCTTAGAGTTTGGTAGGCAGTGCCCCATATCATATTTGCTGGTATCTACTCAATAAATTTATGCCACACCCTTGATGTCTTGTGACAAAATTGGCTGCTCTTAGATAGCATGGACTTCCTGTTCGGTCGAAAAACCTTCTGGTAACTAGGTATGTCATTGTTATCCTTATTATGTATGTTCAATCATGACATATGCGTTGACAAATATGTGTGGACATGAACTTTTCTATTGACATTCGCTCATTCTCACACCAACTTGTATCCGACTGAGTAGGGCACGGGTTTAATTGCTATCAGGGACTGAGGCCTGTCAAGGGGATTGCAAAGCCCTTGACATGCTATGGACTTATGGTTGAATTGGGTAAGATGAGGAGCTATTTATTTAAGTTGTGGAATGCTTGTGCAAGTTAATTTTCAAAGTGCTTGGGTCTTTTCATCAGATGTCTGAGGCTTATTTTTATGGGGAACTTGTGGAAATCTAATGGTTTTATCTGCTGCTATTATCTAAATACATTTTTTGGCTTGAATCTCTATTATGATCTATTACCAGTTTCTGCTGCTATTGTGTTCTCACAGTTTTGGCTTGAAGGGCTCCTTATGAATTATGATTCTGATTTAAGAAAACACATTGCTTACTGTTTTAGGTTTGGGCTGCTGGTTTTGCTGCTGCATTGCTGAAGAAACGTAGTACAGCAATATATCCGTTGTCTGAGGCTGTAGAGCCAAACAAAGATAGAAACCAGGAAAAATTACATGACAAAGATCCCCTCTTAACTGAGGCTGCACTTCTCTTAGTTTTGGAGAAAATCTTTGGCTTTCTTTTGAAGTTGCCCGATGTCAATCAGTGAGTATTTTGCTGTGTGATTTGTCTTAACTTCTGTTGTTGTCTAATTGATTTGCCCTCCTTTTTCCAATAGGAGATTATCAAGGATCATCAGTGTTCTGTCAGAGAATCCACCCCCCTGTCCTCAGCTTTATCTATATAGCTCAGCTGACAAGGTTATCCCATTCCAAGCTGTAGAATCTTTCATTGAACGTCAAAAGATGAAGGGAAGAAATGTGTGGTCCTTCAACTTTGGGTCTTCACCCCATGTAGACCATTACAGGACATTTCCTGATGTATATTCCTCACAGGTTGACAGTTTTTTGAATGAAATATTAGCGAAGTAGGTACAACTTCTTTTAAGGCAATTTCTGGTTCAGTATTTGTTTGACTGCTGCTATTACAAGTCAGCCATACAAACAACTATGGCTGATGGTGTTACTTGTTGGTTGTCAGCTGGAGATGTGAGGGTATGACAAACATTTTGACAGAAATGTGCCCTCATTTTATGACATTGCCAACAATAGTGACGTTCATTTTCGATTTTTCTGTTCGCGTGGGACTAGTTTTCTGAAACTTCCGTGCATCAATTGTGTCGTGGTTCTCGTTCAAAAATTTCAGAGGCACATTGAAGCTTCTGTTGTGCTGGTAGTCAGTTTGAGGTGCTCGAGGTCAATGCCATTTGTCTTCTGTGGTTGCAAAGTGGTAAAGTGAGTCACTTCAGTCTCATAGGTCGTGTTCATTCTTCTGTACAAAGAACCCAATTACAATTGTTTTTTATTTATTTTTGTACCATTGCTAAACTAGGAAGCCCTGGTACGAGATAGAGCCGTGTACATTCGTAAGATTCATTTACATGTTGATAATTTTAAGGGCTTGAAGTACTGTAAATGTTCTTGATCCTTGTATCATGCATCCATATGTCCCGAATAACCTAACCCGCTACAAGCTACCTATACTGTTCCGAATTTTCATGGATTAGCGTTTGACAGGCATTTATGCTGTAGGTAGCATGTACGTGGATGGGTTTCGGTCTAAATCCAACCCACCAAATTCCTCTTCTTTGTACTCCGAAGTCGCAATTAATCAGTTGTATTAAGATGACCCAATTAATTAAAACGGTGTTTACATCACGGAAGTTAGTGACGGAACTGAGAGTCACAATGACAGTGCAACCAACGCAGGAGAATTGGAGTAGGCATACGTCTTTTAACGTTACCCACCAACATGCATTTTAAAAGCGTGTAGCCTCCGCTACCTCTTGTTTGGCGTTAAACAAAGTTGATGGCACCCGCCATTGATAACGAAGATCAACAACAAGACTCCATTCTCTCTCCTGCCAACTCTTATGGTGCTGTGGTCCTTGGTGGCACTTTCGATCGCTTACATGATGGTCATCGCCTTTTCCTCGCGGTCTCCCCCTCTCTTTTCTCTCATCCTGCTCTCTTGCTTTGTTTTACATCAGCGTACCTTTGGATAATAACATATGCTGTAGTTGATCTTCATCCTCTATTGGTCAGATTCTCTGTTTTGATTGTTACTCATCAAAATTTCACATTGAGATGGTGGGTCTTGTACTCTAGTCGTAAATCTTAAGAATTTGAGATGTGGGTGTTAAAATTATAAATCGAATTAGAGGGTCATATTCATGATTGAATATTGATGCAGTTAAAGTTTCATTGTCAACTTCAAGAGGAAGATAGAAGCCTACTTCTTTCAGTCATTCAGTGTATATGGCAAAAAAGGAACTGGAACAACAAAAAATATCAGTGAGAAGTATTCTGAGCCAAATCTGTAGGGAAATCTGCGAGGACATGCCAGTACTATTAGCTAATATGAAAAGTTACGAATCAAAACCGACTGAGAAATTCAGACGAGAAAAATTTGCTCGTTCTGTGTGGAGTCATGATTCACGACACCAATACTCAAGTTTCTTCATATTTTCTGATGGGAATAGTTGCAATTTTAGGCTGCAGCTGAACTTGCTAGAGATCGCATCGTCGTTGGGGTTTGTGATGGCCCTATGTTGGCTAATAAGCAGGTAAAACTGTCTCTGAGCCACTATTGACTATTGTTATGTGCATGCTACCAATACTATTATTAACCAGAAAGAAAAATGTGATTTTGGAACCCGAAGTACTTAAAGCACATTCGTCCGTTATTAGTCAGCCCATGAATAAGAGGAGTCCACTAGGTCAACACACTGAAGTCTGAGATATTTGCTTCCTAAGTTAGCATGATGGGTGAATTATAGTGGCTACATGCTTCAATAAGGTAATTCAGAAATATTGCTTTTATTGTTCCAACCTTTCTTTATCACTTTTACAGTATGCAGAACTGATAGAGCCTATTGAGAAGCGGATGCAAAATGTTGAAGATTACATTAAGGTGCATATTTTGAACAATAGTTTACCATTGACTGCAATGCATTGTTTTGAACCTAGTTGCTCCTGATTTAGTGCAATATCAGTGTAGCCAAAAACAGTCACACTATTGGATTTATAATTTACTATCATCTTATATGGAATTGAGGACACTATCTGCTGAGTTGCTGACTGTTAATATTTCTGCAGTCTATCAAACCAGAGCTCATTGTGCAATTGGAGCCAATTATAGACCCGTACGGTCCTTCAGTCATAGATACAGACTTAGAGGGGATCATAGTCAGGTGCGTCCAAAGGCCCTAAATAGAGCCTGAGACTTTGAGCAGAAGAAATTGTATTTGCTTGTCGTCCCTTCATGTCTCTTTGAGTTTTTTCTTCTGTGATAATCTATGCTTTCCACATATGAACTTGGACAGTGTTGCAAATGTCGGCCTCGTTTGCTTCATCTAGCACCCATTTCTGACAGCAAGTTGTAATCACAAGGAGTGACTTCTTATAACACTATCTGAGAATGTTAATATGTACAGGATGGCCTCACATTCCTAGCTTAGAGCTATGCGATTGTTTTGTTCAGCTAGATCTCCCATTCCATTTCATTTGAAACCTCGAAAAGTTGGCATCTTGATAATGAAATCTGAATAAATCTGTATGAATGAAGATTGTGTGATATCTAGAATGTAGTAGATGACATTCGATATGAAATCGCAAATAAGTGATCCATGCAATCTGTTATTCCTGCAGCAAGGAAACAGTGCCAGGGGGACTGTCAGTCAACCGAAAGAGAGCCGAAAAAGGGATGTCTGAACTAAAGGTCTCATTTTCACTAGCAAACAATCAATTCATAGTTCTCCAAATATACAAGCCTAGTGGAAGCTGTTCCAAAAATGTCTGAAGGCTGCATAGCATTGTTTTGTTCTGCTATTTGCAGATTGAAATTGTGGATCTGATAACAGAAGAAATGAGTGGTGCTAAGCTGAGTTCATCATCCTTGAGGAAGCTTGAGGCTGAGAAGATGAAGGATCATCAGCAGCAGCAGCAGCAGTTGGAGGAAGCCTGAGGCTGCAGGAAAGGAGCTTCGCACTCAACACAGTCTTTATTTTGTGCTTCTCAGACTGCAACTGTATCTTCTACATAGAAGTGAAATAATCCCATCTCTTATTTTAGTTTCCTTTTCAAGATGGTTCATCTAGAAAATCCGCAACTAAGGAGACACCCTAGTCCTAGTGTTCCGGTGATTGGATCGCTTGAATAGGATAGATCCCATATACAAATGTAACATTGCTTTTTCAATCCCTGTCTTCCTTGCCTATGGAATAAAATCCGTAAATTTCTTTCACAAATGTATCCCATCATGGTACACTTTGTCAATTATAAATCAGAAAAGGCCTCCTGTTTTTTCACTCAAAAGATCAACCATACCAGAAATTGGTAGCTCTGCATACCCCTTTATATTTGATCATAAGATTTGGCCCTTTATTAATTAGTTGAAATTGGATATGTTCTAACGAATTCAACGATGTCATCTGGTATCCAAACCAAGAACAGCGCTCCACTGTGCTACAAATTTGAAAGGCAGAGTCTTAGGCGGTTATCTCTCTCAACGGTTGAATTTTTATCCCAATTCAAAATTTTGAAAATTAAAAACAAAAACCCAGCAGGATTTTCCCCTTCAAAAGCCCATTTCTCTCCCCCTCTTGCGTCTTTGTAAATCCGACTGCCAAACCCTTTTCTTGTTCTCATCAACGCTGATCTCCAAGAAAACCCCTTTTTTTTCTGAGAGAAAACCCATTTTTTCAGAGGCAAAAGGTGAAAGAGACACTCCACCTTTCTCCTCCCAACGCAGAGTAATCATCTTCATCGTCTTTTTTACTCTCTGTTTCTCCCTTTCCTAATCTCATGTTTAATTAGTTCTGTTTTCACCTGGGTTTGTGGTCGTTTTCTTAAATGTGTGTAAATTTATGGCAATTTCGTTGGAAAACCCCCATCAGAACTGCTTCTTCTCGTTGTAGGAACCGATTTTGTAAACTCAAGAAACATTTCCTTGGGTTGGAACGCACCCAGTGTTTCAGAGTATATTCTTCTAAAATTTGTCTGCTTCTGTTTCAGATTCTTCAAGCAAGATTGACTGAACCAAGAAAACCGAAGGAATTTTATCTTCCCATTGATAAACCCAAGGTATGCTCTGTTTTTCTTTATTTTTTGCCATTAGACATCTTCAATCTGTCATCCTCCGGTGATTCTCTGTTAACTGGCAGGTGGGCATTCCGAAATTGTTCCAAAATGAATGATTTGATAACAAAATCGTTCTTAAGTTATGTGGATTTGAAGAAGCAAGCCCAATTAGATCTTGAAGCCAACGTCCTCTCTGAAGTGGAAACAGGGGATCTCGACCCCATTGACCAGCACAACTTGTCTCTTTTTTTCCAAGAAGTGGAGACAATCAAAACCCAAATGGCAGAAATCTCTAATCTCCTCCATGATCTTCAATCACTCAATGAAGAAGCCAAATCAACCCCCAGTACCAAAATTCTCCGAGGTTTGAGGGATCGAATGGACTCTGACACCATTGCCATCCTTCGAAAGGTGAAGCCCGTCAAGGCCCGGCTTGAGTCCCTGGACCGGTCAAACGCCAGTAACCGCAGGATATCGATCTCATTTCATGAGGGGTCCACAGTGGACCGGGCTAGGGTCACAGTCACTAACGGCTTGAAGATGAAATTCAAGGAGATGGTAAATGACTTTACAGTTTTGAGGGAGAAGATCACGCTTGATCACAAAGAGGACTTGAGGAAGAAGTACTTCAATGCCACCGGAGAGGTACCCGGTGAGGAAATCGTCGATAAACTGCTGTCCGGTAGTCTTAAAATCGAGGTTTTTGAGGGGCGATTAGGGGGGTCAGATGTTGAGGAGAAGGAGAGGTATGAAGTGGTTAAGGACATACAGAGAAGTTTGGAGAAGCTGCATCAAGTGTTCCTCGATATGGCGGTTTTGATAGAGAATCAAGGGGATCAGATTGATGACATTGAGCAGAATGTGGCAAAAGCAGGGGAATATATCAGTGGAGGGACTAACAGTCTTCGCTATGCCAAGCAGATGAAGAGGAAGAACAAGAACTGGGTCCATTGGGTTTGGGCTGTAGGGTTCATCATTTTGTTGGTGTGTCTCATTTCCTTGCTGGCTTTGAGATAATAGAGCTTAGGGTACACAAATCTTTGTCAATGGGCTTTACTCACTTTTCCTTTTTCTTTTTCTTTTTTTTTTGGGGGGGTGGGGGGGGGGGGGGACATTGTGTTTAAGCTTCTCTTAGCTTTGAAGAGGATGAAATCTCTCACGTTTGGTTGATGGGTGAATATTTTTTTCCCCCACTATAAAGCACTGGAAGAAATTTCTTTTGCATTATCTTTAGTTTGCTGAAGCCGTGATAATTAATCAGTACTATGTTTTTAAGTTAATTTGAGCTGAAATGAAGAATGGAATGGGCAAGGGCAGCAATCAATATAATCTCAGAACATCCTTCTGTAAAGATGAACAATGAGTTTCAACAGTCTCGACTTACAGTTTCAAGCATACACCAAAACCTCTGATACAACCAAAATATCTATTCATGGGAAAAAAACATTGCATCTGCCTAGTTACATAATGGCTATTCCCGAAACCTTGAGCTGTATTGACCTCAGCAGCTTAGGCAATGCTGAGTTGTTGTGTTGCTATCCAAGACTGCTCTGGCTCCAGCTTGACTGACTTAATCTGCATTGTATAAAAGAAAAAAAAAATGGTATTCTCGCACAATTCATTAAATGAGATCGCCAGTTGCCTAAGGGCTAATTTTTGTGGCATACACGACACCTTAGACCCCAATTGTCATGCACTCTATCCAATTGAACAATTCTGGATGATGATGAATAAAATGCATATAACATACTATGCCACTGCCCCAGGCTGCTTGCAAGTCACACTGTTTCTGTATATGTCAGGCTAATATAAGCAGCCTTACCCCAAAATTATTTAGAGGCTGTCTAGATACTACATGGTAAACAAAACAAAATATCTTTGAAGTCACACTGCAGCTTAGTTTCAAGAACAATGCAAAAATATACCTTGGCATTCTCAACGCAAACAAAATCTTTGTAACAAGCTTCCATCTGCAGATGGGGGTTCCACAGGACGGCATCTGACCAACTGCAAAGGCGGTAGAGAGCGTGAACTGTAGCCAGCAGAATTCCGGAGAAGGCCAGTCCTAGTTTATTTAAGGAATAAGATCACATACTTGGTATTCTTGATAAGTATTTTGTCACCCAGGCCATTTTCAAGGGACAATTCATTTGGTACATTGAGATAAATGCAGTCGACAAATCCAGGAAAAGTCACCACATCCCTGTAATGTGAAAATGATCAGAATCATGGTGCATGATCATAGACGGAGGAGCAATATCTGTCCACTACCATTTTATTCTCTAGGATAAACTCATGGCTTTGCTACAATTTCACAGAAATCAAAGTACCATAAAGTCTATCTATGTAGCATTGACATCTATTAGTGTTTAGATCAGGAAATGGAATTACTACGCTCCGCAGACTACATCTGCATCTTATATGTACAGTTGCAGCAAGGAAATCCTCACGTCCTATCGTGCAAGAGAATAAGCAGATTATTCTCCTAAACTAAATTAAGACAAGACAGACGATGAAAACCATGGCTGAGAAGTACAACGTAGAAAAAGTTATGGAGACAGCAGTATTCACAGAAGCTCTGCATTTGGGGCAAATCAAAACAAGCAATCCAATACAACAGACACTTCCATCCATCTCAAAGCTGATGAACTAGCGTGGAGCAGTTCATTATGAATCATGAACAATGACACTCACCTCTCCTCTACACCCTCTCGTGGATTTTTAGGGTCCAGATCCTTGTTCAGTGTCTTGCAACCTTTCAAACCTCTAACTGCTGCCCCAGTGACAGAAGCCTGTCGAAACAGCCAAAGCACAAAGAGCTCACTGATACAATGCATCACTCGTATTTCCACTGTTAGAAATATATAATTGATTACCCAAGTCACACTGTGACGACTATGTCATGACCCGGTTTAGCACTTACAATGCTTAGAATTCTATATTGAACTTGACTATCCAGCCATTTATGCAATACCAAATTTGTAAATTATGTCCAAGATGAGATCAAGAAGACTTACCCGAAAGTATGTATGCAAGGCAGTGGTAAATGAGAAGGGTTTCTTGTCCATATTTTTAACAGTCAACTCAGTTGAAAGGCTTGTGGAATCCAGAATGACCTGAAGCAAAGGAGATGGAACCACCAACATTATTTCTATGAAAGGTCTACGATACTTCACAACATCTCGACAGGCAGCGCCAAATGGAAAGTATTCTAAATGAAACCAGAAATATTTACCATCAGGACATCACAAAACAGGAAAGAAGAAACATATTTTACTTTTGAAGTAATGTGAGGACTGTCCAAATGAAAGCATAATGAATAGGAAACATAACCAGAAACAACATGAACCAAGAAATTTCAATCATCAGACTTGTTTCAGAGCCAAATGTGTTTATATTGGCATGATCAAGCTCGCTGAACACTATAACCAGGGCTCATCATATAATCCCTTTTTCACCATACAGAAAAGCCAGAGAAACAAACCTTGTATAAAGCTTGGAAGCTGAAATCCCACATCGAACGGCTGTAAGGATTGTCCCTAAGTTCAAAAGTCACAACAGGTTTCCCTTCCACACTCTCAGAATCAACAAGTGACCAGTTCATATTTCTGGCAAAACCATGCTGCAGATGCATGAATGAAAGAAGCATCACGAGACACACGAAAAAAAATCAAGGAAATGGAGAATATCTTTATGCAGCGAGAACAAGATCTAATGAAACTTAATCTACTCCAATTCATAGGGACTTATTCCCGCATCAAAAACATTTGCTAATATAGAAGCAGTTGCATATATATATATATATATATATATATATATATATATATATATATTTTACAATCTTCATTGAGCAACTTTAAACCCCCAAAAAATACTGACATAATAACATAACACATGATGCAAAAGAGGGTGTGGCCATACCTGTTGCATTGGTCCAGGTCCAAACTGAGGAAAACAATGCGGAATTCCTCCACTATCATACCAAAGGTTACATCAATGTTCATTAAAACCTTTACATCAGAAAGATGCAAGCAGCATATTATAGAAAGAAAGCAACCTGATGGGTTTTTGGCCATTAAAAACAGCATCAGGTCTAACAAAGAGAAGGTCTTTGCCATTGGGAATTTTCCAAGATGTCAAACAAGCTCCAAACAAGTATATATCAGCCTCACTGCAATTTAGCCCATAAATGAACCCATCATTACCACAAACATCCTAAAAAGGGAAACTTTTCTGATTAAAACACCAAATTAACACCCCCCCCCAAAAAAAAAGGAAATTGATGTACTAACCTACCATGAGGAGCGGCGAGAACAACCTTGGGGAGATCACCTAACCCTTGAGTGAGCTTAACCCCATCACAAGTGAGAGCTCCTCCATTTGCACCCGCTGATGCCCTCGTAATTCCCGATGACGATGTCCTTCCCCACCCCCCCAAAAAAAAATAAAAACGCAGATTGAAATCGTTATTATTATTCGGATTCAAATTGTAGGAACTAGATGATTATATTCATTTGTGGATTCAAATAAGAGCGGCCAAATTGAAATTCAATCTCAACTCATAGACTAAGTAATTAGGGATGGGGAGAGAGAGAGGGGGGGTCACCGGCGGAGACTGCTGAGTTTTACACAGGTGGGAGGGGAAGCCGCCATTGACACCATCGCCATTGCTGTTCACCGCACTGGACAGAGAACCAGGTGTACAAGTGTACAACTCTTATGTCTGCCCCAACGGAAAGAGGAGCCAATTTTTTAAGAACCACCAAAAAAAAAAAGAAAAAAGATTGGAGGAATTCAAGGGTCCCCAGACACAGAATTGGCTGCTTGATTTACAAGAATTATAGCTTACTAGTTTTTGTCAATGCTTTTGTACAGGTGTTTAGATGGTCAAATAGTAAATTGGGCATTGACCAAAACATATATCACAAACATGAAAGGGGTGTTTGGTAACAACAGCTTTTTGGAAAAAAATAGCTGTTTGGGAAGATTTTGACAGTTTTGACCAAGTCAAACAGCTAAAGGGCGTTTGGTAAAGAGCTGTTTGCAATAGCTGTTTGGCTCCAAAAAGCTCTTTTTGAAAAGCTATTCTCATTAGCCTTTTGAGAAGAGCTTTTTGTAGAAATGACATAATTATCCATAAGTTTGGAAAAATTACACACATATCATTAAAAACTAATTCATAAATAAGGGCATAAATGAAATTTTACCAATATATTTTTTAGAAACAGCTAATTTTTACCAAACACTTTTTCTAAAAACAGCTAATTCAAACAGTTGATATAAACAGTTAATTCAAACAGCTAATACAAACAGCTAACAGCTATTTACCAAACAGGGCCGAAGTCCATATAAAAAGAATGAAATACTAAAACTAACATTAGAGAAAGTAAAAATAGTCCAACGGGAAATTATCAAAGCGATTATCAATGTAACAATTATTCACTTATCTAATTTGTTTAACAAAACTTGAGCCTCAAATTTTCTAATGTGTGATTAATATTATCGCATACTCTATTTTTCCCCTCTCTCCTCTCACCCCAAGCAACTGAATAAGAGTGAGAAAAAGAGAAAACGCGAAAGAATTGCTTGAATAAATTCTCAATCCTGAATTAATTAGTGAAAACAACCATGATCTCAGATCTTATCTTCATGAACCCCACATCACTGATTAATCCAAATCCTCTGGTTTTCACTCATAACAACCCATCGATTCAAATCCAAAAAATTAAAAATTAAAAAACTAAGTGGCGCTCCCAATTGTTCTGTTCTTTCATAAGTGGCTCTCCCAATTGTTCTGTTCTTTTGTCATGCTGATAATGAGGTTTTGGAGTGCAAGACTTGCATGAGACAGAAGCATACACTAAGGCTAAAATTGAAGCAAAAAGTTTGTCCTTATCTATCGCTCTCTCATCATCATTTGTGAACCTGATGAGTGATAAGTCAGAATAGAATGGAGGAGGTGAAATTGAAGGGAGAAGGTGAAATTGAGGGGGGATACAGGGAGCAGTCATAGCATTATTCAATAAATAGGGATGAGGAAACAAGGAGAACGTGGGACTTGGTGGTAGATCCCAAAACTTCTATAACCCTCTTAATATGAAGACGTGATATAGTACGTGAGATAATTATTTATCTATTTCAAGAGTTTACATTTGTGTGGGTATCTTAACTGCCTATAGGCATTTATATTTTTAATTTTTTCAACAATTTACTTGTAACTGCTAATATTTTGAATTCGAAAAAGAGGCAGGATTAAGGTTTTGAGTCGGAGTGTACAGAATTCTCAGAATTGGATTTTGAAGGTCTCTCAACCCCTTATATATCTTTACACTTATTATATAAAGATTTTGGAAACCATTTAGGTCTGTAAACCATTATTGATAATTTCTTTTTCACAAAATTATCAATATATCTTTCTCTTCAATAACTAATTGCTTAGAATATGTGTTTTCCGATAAATGAATAGTATATTTTTATTATAGTTTATTTATACGATTTTTTAAAAATATGTATAAGTACGTATGATAACATTTTTTTCTTATTTTGAAAATTTTAAATTAGTGATTGATGTTTGGGAATTTTTTGGTCACTATAAACAAAATTCTAATTCAAATGTCAATATAAATTTCATTTAGCTAATTTTGATATTTTTCCCTCCTCAAAGAGACATATGCGGGAGAGGACAAGATAGGGTGGCGGCTTGTGGATCACAATGTGAGATATTCAAATATGCTTATCCTTGGAATTTTGGATGTATGTCAGTATAGGCGAGCAAGTTAAATACGAATCGAGTGTATTTGGTTGGAGGAAAATATGGTTGGATATATGTCGAGTTCGGATACAATATGACTGGACATATTTCAATTAGCGCGTTTTGGATCGACACAAACACACAATGGGTTTAGAGTGCCTTTTCTGTGAGTAATTTTTCTTTTGTCAAAGTTAAAAGTTTGACATACTTATTATCCAAAATTGTCAGTATTCAATAAAAAAGCATAGTAAGTGTAATTTATCAAAGTACATTAAAATGATTCAAACTTTCTTCTCCGTAGTTTGGTCCCTTTGGAAGGCAAGAAATGAGATGATTTTTGAGGAGGCTTCTCTTGATATTGAAGAATTGATATGATAGATTAAGATTCGAGTTGACTTCTAGATTAGCTCTTGGCAAGACAAGTTTGGATACAGCGCTGCTAATATTGCGAGGATCTTTAATGAGATTGTATGGCTATAGTTACTTGTACTCATTTTCCTGTGTGTGTATCATTTGTCTTTTCACTATCTCTCAATTATCCCCAAAAAAAATGATTCAAAATTTTCATTATGATATATGAACGTCATGTATGAGCGAATGAAGAATCGAGCCCCCTTGGGTTGGATGCATCATGAGTAGTTCGAGCTGCTAGTAGTCTATTTAATAATTCAACATTTTTTGTTAACTGACTTACTAATGTCCAAGTAGTTACACTTTATTAATAGACTGACCCTAATACAAACGCGACCGGTCCATACTGTGCCACTAGCGTTATAGCAAGACAAGTTAGAATGGAAACCAAATAAAAAGGAACTAGAGAAGCACAAGATATTAACTTTTAGTTATAAAATCAAAATTTTAGATCATTACAAAATAATTTATTCAAAATATGATTAGCCGTATATGTTTCATTAAATATATAATGGCATGACTTGTGCGTTTTTAATATTTGTCTTCTAAATTGATTTTTTTGAAGATTGGATAGTTATTTCATGCAGTTTTGTATCACCTTTTTAAAGTTTTCTGTTTACGAGTTGTGTACGATGTTATTTAAAGAGAAGGGAGAGGGAAAAAAGGAAACTATTGTTCAATTTGTAAGGGGATGTAATGTTTATTTCTCTTTAAAGTATCCGATATAATCAATAACTATTATTGTTGAGAGCGATAAATTAGAGAAGAATGAAAACATAAGGAAATAATGCTCGTATCAAGTGGTCAGGTTTGGGTTCGGGTTGGGTTTGACCTACCAATTTGGGGGGGTTTTTTGTGTTAAGAAAATCATGTTTAAAGCCCCAACTTTTGGCATAGGTTCAGATTAGATTTTCGGATTGGGTTAGTTTTTACCAGGTCAGTCAACACCCATTGATCATTAAGACACTAGGATATTAATAATTAATATGAGATATGAACATGATACAACATCAGCACATACATTATAAATGTAAAGTAGGGCACAACATGTAAATTTAACAAGGAAAACCAACACTTCCAATTTCCATTCCTGATAAATCTTTATTACACTCAAGGTACAAATTTAACCAAATTTATGCACAAATAAGTATATTTTCCCCTGAAATCTCAATCATCAATTTCCCCCTGCAACTTTTGCAGCCTGAGGATAAAGAAGAATTATTAAGAAAAAAATAAAGGAATTGAGAACTTCAATAATTGCTTCTCCAGATGAAATTAACATGGGGGAAGATCTTCAGGTGGGGGCAAGACAGAGTATTCTGGCCCAGGTCCATCTTCAACCACAAATGCGGTCTTCAATCCCCACCCAGTGTGAAGCTCCAAATGACAATGCATAAACCATACTCCTACACCCCCGAATACAATAGCACATTCAAAATCATAACATTTTTATCGTTAATAATAATAAAAAAAAAAGTAGACCTGACAAAACTGACTCGCATTTAGTCGTCTGGAATGACAAATTAATAGAACATGGGGTTTAGTTACCTGGATTATCGGCCCTGAACCGGATAGCAGTCCACCCACCAGTAGGAACTCCGACCGTATTCCTCTCAGGAGGGTCCACCAAATTATACTTGGCCGGGTCCTTAGCCGGGTCAAAGTTACCAATACCGGTTCCAACCACAAAGAAGTTGTACCCATGAAGGTGGAAAGGGTGAGACTCTACTGTTAGTAAATTCGTGTCCTGTAAGACCAACTCAACTGTCGAATTGAAGGCAATCTTGCTGACCCGGGTCCCTTGGGCCGTCCTAAGGTTCGCGGTAAGCGGGGCTCCGGTATAGTTAAACGGGGTTGGAGGCTTATCCGGAAAATCAGTCCTAAACACCCCCGTAATGTCAAAGTAATGAGCTTGCAAAAGAGCAATCTGAGGCATTACAAAAGAGATATTGTTCAATGAGGCGGTCAACCGGGTCCCATTTAGGCAAGTCGGGCACGGGTTTGCCCCTAACCCGATAATGTAAAACAGTTTCCTATCCACTTTCAAAGGTACATCAGCGGGAAATTGGGGGATGTTTAAGCTTCGTAACTTTTTGTTGTAGTTTAAAGCGAAAACGGTGTCGTTTGGAGCTGGGAGTTGAGGGAGTGTGGGGATGACGGTGTTGGGGACGCCTTTGTATTGGAAGATAGCGGTGGCGGTCTTGTTGTCTACGGGAATGGGCACGTCCATGAAGGTTCTAGTGGCCATGAAGTAGCGGCCAGGGGCTTGATCAGCTCGAACCAACACATTTGTGGTCTGACCAGGGGCTATAAGGATGGCTTGCGTGGTCAAGGGCTTGACATAGACAGCGTCGATTTCTACTACGGTCATGGAGTGGCCAGCTATGGCAAAGAAGAGCTCATCGTTGAGTGCGGCGTTGATGATCCTTAGGAGATATGTCTTCCCTTGCTCGACCTCCAGGGCATAAGTGTCTACAAGCACGATGGAAGACGAAAATTATTTGGAAAGTCATAATCAATGTTGTAAAATTTGCAGGGTTGTGACTACCATATACGAGTATATTGGTTTGCTCATTTCACCGAATAATTTTATATCAGAGTAGTATAACCGATTAGATTGGATAAGATAAGATAAAATGAAGATCGATTAGCAATGGTATGTCTTACGCTTCTCAGAGCAAGGGAACAAGGGGCCTGGCTTTCCATTGATGGTGTGAGCATCAGACATATTTGGAGGTAACCCCAAGACATTGCCTTGCTTAACTAGTGTCTCGACATCCGTATTCCACCATTCTCCTGCATAAGAAACACCTAATGAAATCAAAATGCATGGTTGCATTGCCTTGCCTTGTGTTTTAAGTCCAAGAAATATAATCTTGAGCTTAAGGTTAAACTAAAGCTAGCTCGCCAAGGTGAAGGAAACTATTAAGTTACTCTACCTAGGAGGATGTTAGCTTCCATGTGGGGCTGTGGAAATGGAAATGGAGTTCCTTCTTTTGGCATGATAACAATGGCACCATAGACGGTCGCCCTTAGCCAAGAAATATGGGCATGCCACCATAGGGTTCCTCTTTGTCCTGTGACATTGAAGTCGTAGGCATAGCTATTTCCTGTTTGGATTGGACATTGAGTTATGTATGCGGGTCCGTCAGCCCAACCATTTCGATATTGCTTCAATCCATGCCTACGCACAAATTTCCATCCAAACGAATCGTTAGTAAAAAAGAGCGAATTACTTAATTGAAATGGTTGCATCGATCTCTCCTAAGCCAGGATTCCAATGTTACAGTGGTAACGATGTGGGAGTGTCTACTCTTACCAATGGATTGACATGTTATATTGTGCATGATTGGTAACATTAATCAGAACCCTATCCCCTTCTCTAGCATATATAGTTGGTCCAGGATACATCCCATTCACTGTTACTACTGGCTTTGCATGGCACAACCTGCTTACATTCTTCACTTGAATCTGAAATAATCATCACAAATTAAACCGAAATCAATTTATTGAAATCCAAAGTAAAATGCATTAGAAAAACGAACAGTTTTACATATATTAAACAATAAGACTCACATCAAACTGGTATTGCTTCACAGCAGCCTCAGAAGGGAGCGACACAAAACCAGCAAGGAAGCTGATCAAAATCAGAAATCTTCTCAGATGACACAAACTGCCCGACCCCGCCATTTCGATCAATGAGCGAAACTCTTTTGATCAGCGGAGAGAGAAAGAGGGATGGACGAATGATGATGAGATGATTTGAAGGCAGAATCAAGGGTATATATTTATAGATGAATCAAGGGGAGGTAGAACAGTCCATCAGTTTGTTGCACAGGGGGAAAAAATTTGAAGTGAGAGTGACTTAGAGGCTGAGAAAACATGAAGCAAGCCAAGATTAGGTCTTTCCTATGTGGGTATCAATTCATGGCTTTAAGTTTATGCATTTGATTTTGGAGGTTTTATTAAAACAAATTTAAACAATAAACTGGGGGCCACCAAACTGGCCTGCAGGTTGATCTCTGTGTGTATATGTGAAATTGAGCTTTGGCGTTAAGGGGAAGGGAGGTTTGGCTTGTGAATGTTGACAATGCATTCTAAGAATCCATTTTGGAGTTTAGACTTTTTTTACAGTAAAATCTATGTTGAAAGCTCATTCTGACCAATTATTAGATTGTAAATTCGAGGTGTGATCTATGTTTCTCTCCAAAAGTATTACATACTCTACGTGTGTGTCATGCATATTTTGTCCTTTGGGGTTCAAGAAACACACACAAGAAAAAAAGTTGATACGCATATTTTCATTATAATCAACTTCAACTTTTAAAATTCGAGTATGTAGTTCTCGATAAAACAAATGTTTAGTTTCTTTATTAATATTAGCTAACTAAGAGTACTAAGATTTCAAATTGCTTTATTTACTCCATGCTATCTAATCCAATTTTAAGAAATTTTGAGTTTAGTCGCTAATAAAAGGGTATATTCTCTATTATTTATATGATTTTCTTCTAGAGAATAAGCAGTGCTCTGTATCATCAACTTTCAACCAATGACATCTTTGTTTAGCGGTTAAGAGTACAATTCCTCCATTTCCTGTATAATGCAATTACATTATCTTGATGAATGTGGTCCATCAAAACACCCAAAAGGAAAACAAAAAAAGAAATGAAGTTTGAAAATGGAAAATTAGCTTTAAAATGCTCAATCATATGAGCTTGCAAAACTGCTGATGGACTATTAAATGTGACAACTAACAACTCAAGTTTCCGAGGATAGGGTTTTAAAATCATATGCAATTCAAAATGGAGTGGAGAGGAGGAAACCAAAATATAGTTCAGCTTGAAGCAAGCTACAGTTGGAATACCAAATTACAGTTAATATTAAGATCCAGCACCAGGTGTCACAACTGCTACTTATCATGCAGGCCCAACTCGTTCAGGCCCGTATTCGAGGCATTCCGATCAAGCTTGTGTTGCAATTTATGGGCTACTTCCTTGTGCGCTGTGCAAATCCAACTTTTTTGATGTACTTTCTCTTCCCCACACTTCCTGAACCAGGGAGGCCTACGTACCTTGTTGAGCCTGAGGTTGGGCTGAGGGACCTCCCCCCGGGGGGGGGGGGGGGTCACGCTGTTAGGAGTTTAATTGAGACCGTATCGGTACTTGCCTCGCAGGTTGGAACTTGAAACTCACCTTCCACTTGGGGGGTCTAGCGCCACGTGTTGATTTTTCATTTGCTTTTTTTGCGCTTGCCTTACGGGTTGGGATTCACTACAGTTCCAACGTACATTCGGTAATTTTTTGTCTTTTTATTAATTTTTTTCATTTTTTCCTCAAAAAAGTGATATGTTATGGGAGGAGTTAATGACAAATATATTGTTGGGTTATTCAGAAATGAGTTTCACGGATTAGAGAAGTGAAATTTATATTGATGTACCGTAATAGAGTTTCAAAATTTGAAACTTACGGTGAGAATGCTCATTGAAAATATTAGAAGCATTTTCATGTATCACATAACGTTATAATTAAACCCAATATCAAATAGACCATCTCTTTATCTGAACAGATTATATATCAAACTGCATATTGCTTAAATTGGCGATTTCACTCACACTATTGACAATTACCAAGCATTCCCCCCTCCCCCCGAACCCAAAAAAACAGAAAAAAAAAAAAGAAAGAAAAGAACAGACAAGGTGAGCTATATGCCACTTTGCACTAAGGGGCGATACTGTAGCGTGTGGGAATGATTATATTCCATGTAAATATGCTGCCCTTTCCCAATTCCCCCCTTTTCGTTGCATGCCAAGCTCATTCCGTATAATTGTGCCACCATTCCAAGTACCAGTCATCTCTATCTTCGCGTATCTGAAATTTGCACATGCTGTTAGGGAATATATTCATACTATTTCATGCTCTCTGACAAAGGCCATGGATCTAAATAGAGGCGAAAACAATCAATATACATTAGTTCAAGTGGTTTGACACTTGTTTCCTCTAAGCAAGATATCAGGTTCAAGTCTTGTGAATAGAGAAAATCTATGACGGGAGAGCTCTACCCCTTGTTGGACCAACAGTAACTCGACTCTAATGAAATGAATGATCCAAGATCAAAAATAGAGATAAAAATAACATTATTTAAAAATTTCATATTAATTAAAACTTTCATTGTTTCCAGTCTTATAATATCCACTCTGATACGATATATATGCCAGCCCTAAAATATAAGAATATTTTTGAAAAACAATTAATTATCTCCTATATATCTATTCCTTTCTTTTATGTATAGGATCAGATGTGAATCATCTATATTACATATACAATGTAACGCCCAGGATTTTATCCCCTTATTCCGCCATTGTATATTGTTAAAAATTGAAATCACATTGACGTGCCTGCTTAGGTGCTGTTTTTATTGAAAAGAATATCCTTTCTATTTTAGGATTATATCGGGCACTACATTGAGCAGCCTCCTGAATATAATTGGACTGGCGAACCTTGGGACTAATCCTGCAATTTATTGAATCGAACATTGGGTATTAATTATGATGTGACGAGTGGATAAGCTCGTATTAATTATGATGTGACCAGTACATAAGCTCGTATTAATTATGATGTGACGAGTGAATAAGCTCGTATTAATGATGATGTGACCCGTCGATAAGCTCGTATTAACGATGATGTGACAAGTGGGTAAACTCGTATTAATGATGATGTGATAAGTGGATAAGCTTGTATTAATTATGACGTGACGAGGTAATTATCCAAAACAAAAGAAAAAAAGAAAAAAATCATTATTATGTAAGGGGCCGAAGCCCCTTCTTTGGGGGAGGAGGAAGCGGCGCGGCAAGGGTTTGGAACCCGTGACCCTCCCTACCGTGATTTCACCCTCAACCCCAGCGGCCAGCAGAGCAAGCAAGGGTTCGCGTCTAACCTTAATCTGTCCAATTAGCACAAGAGTTGGGTCCTTTAGTTTGGAACGAGGTGGGTTTCCTCTTCCTCCTATTTATTGTTAATTTCAATAAAATTTATTGATTATTGATTATACTTCATTCATAATTCGACCTGATTATCAGTGATTGGAAGAATAAAATTTATCGATCATTGAAGGTTTATTGAAAATATATTGATTATTGCATGTTTATAAAAAATTTATCGATCATTGAAGATTTATTGAAAATATATTGATTATTGCAAGTTTATGGAAAGTTTATCGATCATTGAAGGTTTATTGAAAATATATTGATTATTGCATGTTTATGAAAAGTTTATCGATCATTGAAGGTTTATTGAAAATATATTGATTATTGCATGTTTATGGAAAGTTTATCGATCATTGAAGGTTTATTGAAAATATATTGATTATTGTAAGTTTATGGAAAGTTTACCAATCATTGAAGGTTTATTGAAAATATATTGATTATTGCATGCTTATGGAAAGTTTATCGATCATCGAAGGTTTATTGAAAACATATTGATTATTGCAAGTTTATGAAAAGTTTACCGATCATTGAAGATTTATTAAAAATATATTGATTATTGCATGTTTATGAAAAGTTTACTGAAAATATATTGATTATTGCATGTTTATGGAAAGTTTATCGATCATTGAAGATTTATTGAAAATATATTGATTATTGCAAGTTTATGAAAAGTTTATCGATTATTCAATGTTTAGTGTTCTGCCAGAAAATTCAAGTTGAATGTTTGTTGTTCTGCCAGAAGGCAGAAATTTAAGGTCAATATCTATTGTTCTGCCAAAAGGCAGAAATTCAAATTTAATGTTTATTGTTCTGCCAGAAAGCATAAATTCAAGTTCAATATTTATTATTCTGCCAGAAGGCAGAAATTCAAGTTCAATGTTCATTATTCTGCCAGAAGACAGAAATTCAAGTTCAATGTTTATTGTTCTGCCAAAAGTCATAAATTCAAATTTAATGTTTATTGTTCTGTCAAAAGGCAGAAATTCAAGTTCAATGTTTATTGTTCTGCCAAAAGGTAGAAATTCAAGTTCAATGTTTATTATTCTGTCAAAAGGCAGAAATTTAAAATTATATGTTGTAAAATCCTGTCAACTGGTAGAAGAACCAGGGTAATAAAGAATCCCAATCCATATGACGGATTGTAGAATATTGTACCTTAATAAACAAGCATGTGAAGTTCAAATCGCATATTGCTACATCATTAGTATACCATTCACATGACATGGTTATATGCTTCACTTTATGGTTATCGTTCCATGTTTTAACAGAGAAATCTATTCCTATACATGCCTGTTACTGTATGGTGTAGTGAAATCATCAGTTGAGTGACTCTATCGCATTGAACATGATGGTTATTCTAGTGTCAATGCTAAATTAATATAGTCTGTTACCTGACAGCATCTTCAACGAAATTTAAATTCCCAAAATTTCAAATAAAACGATAACACTCCTAGCCCTTGGGTTGGGAGCGTTACATACAACAATACAACAAATCGTTTAAATTCTATTTCATTGCATACGAATGACAAATTGATAATCATCAACACAATAGCGTACCCATTTGACCTTATTATATTCAAGAGAGTTGATACATGACCAAAAGTTAAAATTTATCAATTAATATTTACTCTAGCTTGGAGAATGTACGTACTATTCAATTATTGAAATTAAATATCACTTATTAGATAGATATCATCACCTAAAGGGTCACTATTACATACAAATATAGTTAGAGTAATCAAAAGTATTCACGTATATATGATGTCTTGTTACGAATGATAATACAATATTATCAAAATATTTTGTGAATAACTTATAACAAAACTGGTGCTTTAGGAATAAAAGATATATATTATACTATAAAGAAGGTATAGAAGTTAATTCAAATAGAATCTTAAACTTGGAACTTCGTGTTTTCACCATTTGCTTAGATCATACGCTCAACTTGAGTATGTTTTAAAGTTTATTGATGTTGGACTCACCTACTTTAGTTTGGAATGATGTGCATGACGAGGTCTACGTTAATGTTACTATCATTATCAGCCCTCCAACATCTTACCAAATCTAACTTCAAAAAGTTCTTGCTGTACGGGAGAAAACTTTGAAAATTTTAATTAATCATTAAATGATCTGATATAATTTTGTCACATTTTGACTTTTGTTCACAACATTTTTTAAGCTGTTTGATTATACTCGCATTGTAGTCTTTACAACATTAGCAGGTTTAATCGGAGACCATTAGCCTTCAATTTTACTGCAGAATTTAAGGAAAAGATACACTAGATTTTGAAGTGTAAAAGTTAGGGAATCGGATGAACTAAAAATTCAAAAAAATGAGTTTTGAAGTTGGAGAAGAATGAAACTTATAGGTGAGGGTTTGTATAATCTAATTTCCAACATATAAAGTAAACTACTATTAGTTTACTGGAAGACAATTTGGGTAAAGGGTGGCACAAGCATCCATGAGAAGCCACTTTGTTTGAATTGGCACAATTTTCGGGTCTCAAAAAAAAAGAAAAAAAAATAGGAGGAAAAAAAGCAAGCGATGTCCCTTCAATATGTGCACGCAGCTTCCAGTGTTGAAACATCTAGATATGGGATGCCCGGTGCTTCTCGTACACTGATTGTCTTGCTCGCATACATCGCGCGCACAATTGAGCCGTGCAACCCAACACCTTCGAATCAAATCTGTTCGTACATTCTCCAATTATCAAAATCAAAAACATCAGACGCATCGATGCTGCCACGCGTAGAAAGGGAGCACGTAGTTTGGACGGGGCGAGTGCACCAATTATATGAATGCTTATTTTAACGGCCAAAAGTCATTGGAGGTGGGGGGAGTGACCGAGTGGGAGACAACAAGAAAAAAGGGGGCTCCTCTTAGAGAAAGACAGAGGGGGGATCTGGTGGTGGCTTTGATACTGTGCGGCGCTGACCACCGTTCCATTGGTGGTGCGACGTTTAACGGCTGGTTGATACAGAGAGACAGAGAGAATGTGGTGCGGATCTGGTGGTGGCATCCTCTGTTGATTCGATTGATTGATTGATGGATGTTTGATGTTGATATTTCAATGTTCGATTCGAATAATTGAGTTGAGTTCTTGATCTGATCTCGAAATCTGGAAACTTTTCTGCACTCGAATGAGACACACCACACCGCACCGCACCGCACTCTCTGTCCATTGCTCTCTAGCCTTTCGTATCGGTCCAATCTCATCTCCATTTCCGAGCTCTATCTGAATCGGAGCTCCTCAGATTTTGCAGGTTCATCCTCTTTTTCTTTGTTTGGCTGAAGATTTTTTTCGCAGATCTCTGGATTTGGTTAGTCGACGGTGGTTGTTGGATGTTGAATCTTTCTTTGCCGACTTAATCCATTCTAGCGGATAAGTTGTTGGAGTTTAGGTACACCAACATGCCAACTTGAAGCAAATGGGGAAGTTAAAATATCTATATTTTACTTTGGTTTTTGTGGGGTGGGAAACTTGCTGATGGCTGATTAAAAGGTATATGGGATCTGGAGTTAGCCATTTTCATATGCCTCTTGCCGTGAAAAATTTTGATGGGTTTGTGAAATTCAGCATGTTTGTTAATCTACAAATTCATCGTGAACCGGTTGTTAACTCTGCTATCATGTATTGGAAACCGTAGGTATATACACAATTGAAATAAGATGTCTTTCATGGGCATTGTACGCGAACTAAAGGAGCTCGGAAGCCTATCATGGCAAGGAGGGAGATCAAGGTCTCATATTGCTCCAGATCAAGCCAACACGGTTGGGGAAGTTGAGCAGGGGAAATGGGCAAATTTGCCACCAGAGTTGCTTTTGGATATTATTACGAGGGTTGAAGCTAGTGAGACTTCATGGCCTGCTAGGACTGCTGTTGTGTTCTGTGCTTCAGTTTGTAGGTCATGGAGGGAGGTTACGAAGGAAATTGTTCAAAAGCCGGAGCAATGCGGGAGGCTCACTTTCCCCATCTCTTTGAAGCAGGTGCGGTTTTTCATATGTTGGTTCACTATATGGAAGCATTAAGTTGGGTTCTTTTGATTTGCTAAGTCTGATTACTTGTGTTTCTGTATGGGTTTTGATTGTAGCCTGGTCCGCGTGATTTTCCAATCCAATGTTTCATCAAAAGGGATAGGACAACCTCCACTTTCCGGTTGTTCTGTGGATTGACTCCTTGTAAGTAAAGTTGTTCATGCACGTTTATGGCTTTTACATGTGGATTTTGTTTCATTTTTGTGGTTGGACTATCTCCCATATTGTTTCCAGTGAGCCCTGTAGTGCATTAGGTGAACTGCTAGAAGAAGCTAGATTGATTTTGGATAGTAAAGGATCATGTTTGTAATCTAGCAAGTCTATGAACCACTTACAAGCAGGTCCTAAAGCGAGGTACTTCTGTGATGATTTAAATGCTTGTGTCTTGTTCGTCTTCCCCTTTTTGTTTGGGGTTTTTTTTTTTTGGGGGGGGGGGGGAATGTCTTTGTAATGTTTATAACAGATGCATAGATGGGTGGGAGATCTGTTCTAATTTTTGCAGTTGAGGAGATCTATATCTCTGACTAACTGTTCAAATTTGCAGCTGAAGATGAGAATGATAAATTATTGTTGGCTGCCAAGAAAACCAGAAGAGCAACAAGCACAGAATTTGTCATATCTTTGGCTGGTGACGATTTCTCAAGAGCTAGCAGTGCCTATGTAGGAAAGCTTAGGCAAGTCCATATATCTCTTTAGTGGGCTATTATTCCCTATTAATGATTCAAAATCAACCTTGACAGATGTATTATAATTTCAGGTCAAATTTCCTAGGAATGAAATTTACCATGTATGACAGTCAACCCCCAGATGATGCTACTATTAAAACATGCAGTCGATCTACCCGAAGATTTCATTTTAAGCAGGTCTCTCCTAAAGTACCAGCTTGCAATTATAGTATTGGAACCATCTCCTACGAGTTGAATGTTCTGCGAACTCGAGGACCTAGACGACTACATTGTGTCATGCACTCAATTCCTCTTGCTTCAATTCAAGATGGAGGATCCACCCCTACCCCTAAATCTTTCCCTTATTCCTTTGATGAGCAACGTTTACCTCCACCAAGCTTGCTAGAGAAGGACCAAATTATAAGTTTCAGTACCACCAGCTTAATCGAGCCACCTCCCATGTTCTCAGGGGATCCTCTCATTCTTAAAAATAAAGCTCCTAGATGGCACGAGCAGCTGCAATGCTGGTGCTTGAACTTCAGAGGCCGTGTGACTATTGCCTCGGTCAAGAATTTCCAGCTAGTGGCAGCCGTTGAGGCACACCATGACATCCCAGTTGCTGAGCAAGAAAAAGTAATATTACAATTTGGAAAAATTGGGAAGGACATATTCACCATGGATTATGGGTACCCACTCTCTGCTTTCCAAGCCTTTGCAATATGTCTTAGCAGTTTTGATACAAAACCAGCATGTGAATGAATCGTGGGTTGATTTAATGGCTTCAATGTCGGTTGCTTCAATGGATCATGCGCTAAATAATCATTGTTGGATCTGCATCCAAGCTTCCAAGATAATTAACCTGCATGTTACAGTGATTTTGATTGATAGTGTTATCGTGCATAATGTCAAAGAATGTATGTGCGTGATCCGAATGGGAAAACTAAAAATCTACGTGGAAGCTCTCAAGAACATCAGCTTGGCATGTCATGGTGATTCAATTGTCATTTCACATGGAAAGCCAAAAATCTATGTTGTAGAATGATAATGTATATGTAGGATGCAAAAGAGCAAATTTGAAATGTACTATATATTTTTATTTTTCCTTTCATCAGCGTAGAATTTTGATCAGTTCTCCATGTTGGCGTAGATTGACAGTTGCACATACATCTACATTCACTTTGACTGCTCCTTTGGGTGGCATCTCCCAACTTCTCCTCAGATGCGTGTCATGCAACATGTCTCCTGTACACACTTCTTGTATAATCCTTGTCTTGTAGTCCTTCATAAACTTCTTTGCACCTTAACCCATTATTCCATGAGGACCATGACAGAGGCCTTTATGAAAATTACTTTGTTCCGTGTACCCGAGCTGATTCATTGTAGAGTTGGCCATTCTTTAAAATTTTCGATCGCCACTTATTAATATACCGTTCAACATCGAAGATTGCCTAAGTATAATCTTTGTAAGTTGGCATTCTAGAAATAATAGGTCTGAGATAACACCGTCTCACTTAAGATACATCGAGAGATGGAACAATTTTATGTTACTTTTAATAATTAATAAGTAACTAATAATTCATTTAAAGACAACTCCAATAATAGTGATTACTATATATTTTGCCTTGTATGGCTCCATTGAAGAATTTGCGATCCAGATAAGCATGCACATTGCTTTGTCCTTTGTTGCCTACATATTTTACAAAAATCATCAATTATTACACATCTGATTGCCTACCTTATAGCATAATTTATCATGTTTTTAGTTTGAAATCATGCTCATACCGACGCCGATCACGTTTAGCAAGCCATAATTATTTTTATTATAGAAAAGAAAATAATTGAAAATATCATTCATGTACTTCTAGTTAATGTAAGGTATAACTCACACAACTAGGAAGCTTGTATACATACAATATGAGTAAGGGGGTCAGCCACCAAATAATTCAGTATCATAAATTACTCACTAAAACTAAGTTGTCCTTTTCTACATCAAAAGTCCTTGTCACGGAGAAGTCAGAGCAGCGTGAAATCATGCAAAGAAAGTCACTTCTTTTTGAAGAACATCTTCATCTTCCTCCCAAAAGATCCGGAGCTCTTGCTAGATGACTTCTTCTCTGATTTTTCTGGATGACCCACTGATGCATGGCCGTTAGACCTAGGCCGCTCTACCTCACTGTCAGATTTAACATCCATTAACAGCCGGAGCAATTCAGATGCGCTGATCTTCCCTTTATCAGTTCCATTGACTGACACATGGCAGAGAGCAGGCATGACCCCCTCTCGTAAAACTAAGCGACAGTAGTAATCACGTTGTGAACAAAGAGAAAGGAGAACAGTAATTGCATGCTCCTGGACCTTGGGGCTTCCAGCCTCGAGAAGCTCAATGACGGATGCAATGCAGCCCTCAGTCTGAACAATACAGACCCTAGCCACTTCAAATTTACTAAGGTTCTCCAAGATGCCAATACAAGTTCCAGCAACTGAGCTCTCTCTCAGAATGGGAACCAGTTTAGGTATCCAATTTGAAGCAAACTTGATGGAGTGGGTGTCAATGCTCAAAGACAAGTTGTACAGTATTCTAGTAGCTGCTGCTTGGAGTTCTCTGTTGTCGTCGTCAAGAAGTTCAATGATTTTAGTTAAAGCACCAGATGCTACAAAGCTGGAAGGAGCACTTGGTTGAAGAGACAATATCTCCAGCATAGCAAGTGTATCCACAATGGCATCTGTCCCGAGAAAAGAGGCCAAGAGAGCACAGACATCTTCACTTACATTTATTGTTTCCTCTCTGCCAAAAGTGGGAAGAAGTTAATTTTACAGGCCAACGCATACTCAACATATATTTGGCATAATCTAAACATTAGGTTACTGCGGGGCTAAGAGAATACCTGCTTGCTTTCAGAAAAGCTAGGAACAACTGAATCCCAGCCTTTTGAGCTTCTACATCTTGCTTGTCAAGGGCATCTTTCAGGAACTGAACCAGTGGTTCGAGAAAGTTCTCAGAGGACACAAAAGTACAAGAAGGATTGTACTCAATTAAGTAATCCTTAACATCTTGAATGGCTCCACATTGTGATTCCCAAGGAAGATCATTGACATTGGATAAGACCTGCCCTCTAATGTCACATACACTTTGGTAAAACAGAAATGTACGAGAATCAACCTTGGATGGCCCCCGCAAAGAGCTAAAGCCCCTTTTCACTTTGGGATTGGAGTCAGAACTGTAAGTGCTATCAAGAGATCTAATAGATAAGTTGCTGATATCAATCTGAAGATTTAGATCTCTCATAGAACTTGCATTACTGCTGATTGAATTGGAAGAACTCTCTAGGGAGTCACATACTGAAGTTTGCATGTTTGGATCAGACAAAAGAATCCCATGCTGCATGGACCACTTTGAGATCAGGTCTCTCATGACAGTATTCGGTCTCACTGACAGATCATCCAGCTTCAACCTTGTTTTGGGACATGTATCATGACCGTCATCAAACCATTTTTGTAGGTGCGTCCTCTCAAAAGTGTGCCCGGAAGATATCACCACAGGATCATACATCAACTTTGATGACAGAGGGCATTTGAATTCCTCAGGGGGGTTTGGCCCGTTAAGCATGTTGGCTGGAGTCTCAACGGGTGAATATCCAAGCACATCGGCAGGAGTCTCAACTGGTGCATATCCTGGACTAGATTCAGGGTTGGCGCACTTGGGTGTTAGAGATTTCCCGGAAGACTTCGTAGACAAGGCAGACACATCATGCAGATTTGGGGGATCCCTAGGCTGCCCTTGCAAGAGTAGCTTCTCATTCTTCTTCAGCAGATAGAAGAGGTACTTCAAAGTTCTCATTTTTGTAGACTTGTCTTCCATCACTTCATTAAGCTGCTTCCGGATGGATCTTCTCTCTATTAAGAGATCCTTTTGTGTTGTGAGGTGAAGCCTCAAAGCTGCAAACTGAAGAACCTCTGTATCAGAATTTCCAACTGAATTTATGACAGACGCATCTTCTTCCAGTAGAGCTCTTAATGCCTTGCCAGCCTCATTTTCATGCACGTCCAGCCGAAATTTTGTGACATTAAGATCATAGAGTATTTCATTTATCTACAGAAGACAGTGCATGAACTCAGTATTCCATCCTTGCTAGTTGTTAGGGAAAAGAAAATCAACAATATGAATTACCACGAAGTTAAAGTGTAAATGTAGGAGCATGTCTGTAACAAAATTTCTTTTCTTTTTACGCTAGGGTGTAGTACAGATTGGGTTTTCTGTCGCAAACCTAATACGTGCATTTGAAGACGCCTCTTAAAGGGAAGACATTCCTCCCAGCAAAGAGAGGAGAACAAGAATGAAAAGCTTGGGGGGAGGGGGGGTTCGGGGAAGGGGAAGGGGAAGGGGAAGGATTGAGGAAGAAATGAAAAGCTAGCATCAGTTAACAAACCTGCAATTGCAACACCACCGGGACCATGGTCTGAAGTTCGCTTAGACTTTCCACCAAATGTTTCTTTGTTTTCTCAAATCTTGACACTATTGTTTCCCCAGTCAGTGCCTGAAGTAGCAGAATCCATTAGACCTCACACATTTAGCACAGGAAATACACCGTTCCTGTTATTTGCTGCTTCATGAACTGAAGCTACATATGCAGCCGTAATATCTCATATAAACTCATGCCCGACAACACTAAAAAGACGAAAAAGACAACCATTGTTTGTTTTTTTTTGGGGGGGGGGGGGTCTATTGGAAGCAGGCATAATGCTACGGAAAAAAGCAAGTGAGGGGAGTGTTACAACCTCCCTACAGCTGAACAGAAGGAAGTCACTGGCAAACCAGGAAAGCTGACACCCAAGTTCATTTTTAATATGAAATCGTATTTTGCAGTACGAGTAGTGATACTTCAGAACACTAACAATCGGTGGGTTCTAAATTGCCATAAAATAACCAATAAACGCTGCATACCAAGTAAAGCTTACTAGACTCGCAGCAATTCTGTATGAGCTTCCTGGCTTTCTCAATGGCATTTTGTAACAGGCAAAGTGCTTCTATTCCAGATTTGCATCGAGGCCGAACTGCTTCGATATCTGGGAAGATCCCAGAAATTCTATCAAGCAGACTGAGAAGCTGCGTGCACAAGACCTTATGTACCTGGATAGGAGAGAACAATGTGATTTCCCTGGATACATTAGTTATCTCATGTTTCAGGGCATGACAAAGTATAAGAAGCTTTTCCTACCCCTTCTTTTTAGTCATTTTTTAAAAAAATTTATCTGGTTCACTTGTAAAGCGCATTCTTTTTTTGGGGGGGGGGGGGAATTACTTTGTAAAAAGTTATTACACTTCTGATTCTCAATTCTTTCCAAAGGTAATCACTGCAAAGTTAAAGGTTACAGAGGAGTGATACGATAATCATGATTGTTCATATAACAGCTGAATTTGCAATGAAATGAGAATACATGATAGAATACCTTTATGCAAGAAGTATCCAATGGCGTTTCCTGAACCTCCGTGACATCAGACCCCATCCAAAGGATATTATCCTGGATAAATGCACAGAATTAGTAACTACAAAGGCAAGAGTGGAGTACAAGATGTCTAATACACTAATATACCAAGAAACACGAATAGAGTCAGGTCAAAGCAAAGAAACTCATGAAAGGGAAACAGACCATGAAAGACAAAGCTTTGTTCAAAGCACTGACTAGACAACATAATCTTAGGACGTTTTATGGACGCCTATTTTCTTGTGCATCTTTTCGGGGTGGAGTATTCCGGCATGGTAATAGCAAGCAACACAGAAAGTATGACATAAAGCAGTGAAGAATTTGAGTAATTGGCGCGCACTTAGTCACATATGAATATTTCCTTCAAGGTACTGTTGAAACAAGAAAACCCTATTATGACAACTTGATGCATGTTCATTCCCTGTCCGTCAGAAGAACTTATCAAATGGCTGGCCCCATCCCCTGAGCCACTTCCATGGCTCCCTCCAAACAAGTTGATCAATTTCCATCTTCATGGACAACCTGCAAGTTTTAGTTTAACAAACCAACACCTAACCAAAATGCCTAAGCATCATCACTCATCACCAATAAATCCACATACGCTTCATAGTTAGTCTCTTCCGATCAAGTAATCTATCCAAAAATCCACCTCTATGAAGGAGTTATATATTGGTTTATAATATAATCCTGCTAGGGGCAATCAAGAGGGGAGTTTTCTCCCCATGTCCCCTTAAGCCCTCCCCCACAATAAGCTGACCCATGTGTGACAGGCCCTTTTTAGGCCAGCTTACCCATTTTCTTTTCTTTTTTTTGGGGGTTTTTTGGGGGGGGGGGTGTTGTTCTTCCTTTCAATTTGATGATCATTAGAATCTCCAGCTATAACTACAGAGTCAAATCAGAGATTTTTCCAAACAAAAGTAAGCAAGAAGCACAAAAGTAGCAAATCCATGCAAAACTTCCACCATCAGTACCATCCCTAGTAAATCTTACCAAGAGGAAAACAGCTGTAAGGCAGGCACAGTCAAAAAGAAAAAAAAGGGGGGGTGGTTTGGGGGGCAGCAGCAAAAACCAACTGTGTTGACCAGGAGATTTGCAAGTATCATCAGGGAGATTTGAGAGCTGAATTAGAAAGAGGGGCAGTACCAGGGAAATTCCAAGGAGCAGCTCAACAACCCAGAAAATCAAGGGAAAATTTTTCCCTGTTCTGCTTCTCAACCTTGCAATTTCCCCCTTAGTTCTCCAATCAGCGACCCTAAAGAGAGATCACAATTCAGAAGAATATGATCACTGAATATTGCTTTGATTTGAAGGGGTAAACGAGATTGCAGAATCACAGTTCAAAAGGCAGGCGAGGAGAGAAAGTGAGAGAGATTGTGGCTGTTGCCCACCAAACAGAAAAGGATGAACAGGATACCCATCAAACAATCTAACGTTTCTCGAAGAAATTCACTGACGTTTTAACATGCCATTGTCAATCATACGGAGCCGCACAATTTTTGATCGTTTCTTCATCTTCAATGACACCATATTCCCTTTTTAGTATTTCAGTCAATCGAATAAGAAAACCCCGTCTCGGATCAGGATTTCGTGTTTTTGTCGTGTTTATTATTAGTAATTAGTAATCATTTTTTTTTTCAAATAGTAGTATATTTGATAGGTGCTCTAGTTTCTTTCCACTGAGAAATGAGAATGACGGGGAAGGTCAACGCTTTAGTTCTCTTGACCCACTGGCAAGAAGGAATATTGGTGGATGTTTGTATAATGTTCAGTTCAGTTATATAGATCCAGTCAAATTTGCATAATTTGAAGAGATGGTCTTCATTTGTTCATTCAGATTATTAAGAAGAATTTACTTAAATATAATAAGATCAGATTCAGATATTTATATTTCATAATACATTAATACTGATATAAGAGAATTTGACAAAATATTTTTAAAATGATCTTGTCCATTTTTAGTTATCTGTTAATTGGAGTCAAACGAACCACTGACATAGGGGTTGTAGCTCTTTAGTATAATTTTGTCTCTATTGTCTTTGTCACTCCATGAATAATTGAGAAAAAAGGTTCACCTATTAGTATGTGAAAATATATTAGACAACGTAAGGTATATAGATTACTTCTGCCATGCTGAAGCACATATACGCTAAGATAAGATAATTTTTACATCTAAAACCATTAACGTCAACTTGTACTTCTAATAATAGAGATAAGATCAAACCCACTTTTGTTGAAAATAACCAATTTGATTTAGTCCAAAACAAATCCAAATATTTATTACTTTCACATCAATCATTTAATACTGATTACTTGCACTATGATCAATACTTGATTACTACATACATAGAACCATGATATAACAACTCCAACACAAAGAAATGAAAGGCAAAGACAGAGTCAAGGAAGCTTAATTCATACAAGTAGAAACTGAGTTTATAGTTCTAAATTTTCTCATTTGAAACAATTTTTGAGTCTTGGATCAACCATTTCATTGGAGTCGAACTACTGTTAGCTCATCAAGGGGTATAACTTTTCCATTACAAATTTTCTTCATTTACAAGACTCAAACCCGAGATCTTGTTTAAGGAGAATAAGTATTAAACTACTTGAACCGACCTATGTTGGTTCTCACATGAAACGATAATTGACCACACGTTTACTTGTGAAGGACTCCATGTTTACTCTCTCCTGGATTGCATTGCATTTGTATTATTCTTTTCTTTTGTGGAGAGTGGGCCAATGGCATGTATTCCCTGTTTCTTTGTGACAAAGCAAGCATATTCATTGGTTAAAAGCTCATCTAATTTCTCAAAGCCAGGGAATTGGGAATCTAAAAAGGAGAAGAAAAGGGGATGTGACTTTTCTTGCATTGCATTTGCATGGCCTACTCTCCTTGTCAAACCACCATCCAAATCCCTAAAATCCAAGCTTAGTAGTGGAAAAAAACAAAAGAGAACTCCAGGCCCACTGGAACGAAATATCCCAACGCATCAGCAAGCACCATCCCTAACAGTAACTCATATTTTTAAGAGAGTACATATTCTAAAAAATACAGAAAAAAAATTCCGATCTTTCCCCCAAAAAAAGAATTTTAAATCTACTCATGATCTGAAATACAGTAACTAATTTTTTAAATCGTAAATAAGAGCTAATCTAAGGACTAAGAATCTCAAATTTATAAGCAAATTCTTAAATTATACATTAAACTACTTTTCTAGTATACATTAGATACATTTCGTAGGTATCGAAAATTTTAGAATAAATTCTATTTACAATAATCTTTATTTGGAGGGAGTCGGGTCTTGAGTCAACGAGTCATCGTTGGGATGGAATGGAAGAGGAGGGCCGCCCTCAGCTCAGCAATATTTGGTATTAATTACTTTCAATAAATTTAAATCATATGACATGCCATTTCCGTGGCTATTATTTATGTAGGTCAAGCAATTTTTAGAACATTCTCAATCAGAGTTTCAGTTTTGGAACTCTGACTTATCACATCAGTAAAAGTTCGTAAATTATTACGTACAATCGGGTGGACAACTCAATTGTCCATCTAGGCCCACCAACAGCGATTTTGAGTCATCCAACTGCCGAGCCCTAGGCTTTTATTTTAAAAAAATTCATTCTCCTTAATTTTTTAAAATCGCGGTTTTCATTCGCTGTTTTGATTGCTCTTCGCTGCTTCGATTGCTTTAATGTTCAGCAATTATTGAATGGCTGGGTTTGATCTTAACGTTGCTATTGATGTTGAATCCTCATAAAACGAGAATTGTTCGTCAAGTTTGATAGTGCTTTTTCGATCTCTGTTTTTGTTTTCGGGATTGAAAGTTGTATTCGTTAGTTTTGCATTTTGATGAGTTAATTTCGAGATTTTTGAAATGGATTGCATTATGTAAATTTTGGTTTGCGATATATGAGAAACGATAGCTCACCGTTATGAGTCATGTGCTCACTAAATATAGTCGTTGGCTCACTAAAGGTATACATTTAGCTCACTATAAAAAAATATATTATCATGTGCTGCAGAGCAGTTTTACTCACTAAAAGAAACGTTTGGCTCACTATGATTGACCTGTGTGCTCACCGATATTACACTATAGCTCACCACAAATGTTATGGTTATTTTTCCAGATGATATTTTTATTGTTGTTATGTACATATGAGCAACAGCTCACCAATATGAGTTATGTGCTCACTAAATATAGTCGTTGGTTCACTAAAGAAATACATTTAGCTCATTTGTATTGAGCTTGTATTCAGCAATCATAAATCAGTTCTCTACTCACCAAATATAATCACTATAATTAATCTTATGCATAACAGGAAAAACAACAGCTCACTATAAAAAATCTGTTGCCTTCACCACAGAGCATTTCTACTCACTAATACAAGCGTTTGGCTCACTAGAATGAAGATTGTGCTCACCAATTATGCGTTATAGCTCACCACAAAAATTATGTTATTTTTGCAGATGATACTTCATTTTTTATATCTACATTAGATCGTTCTGTTGTTGAGACTGTTGATTTTGATTATTATGTTAGAATTTTATGTAATTCTACTGATGTTTCAAAAGGCAAAGGCACATTCGTAAGTTATATAATATATTTAATGAGCAATATAATATTAGTAAGAAATATTTATATTATCTTTTATTATGACATAAGCGCATTCGTATTATATATATTTAGTTAATATAATACAAATATAGTCAAACTCACTCAAAGTATGTCATAGCTTACTAAATATAAGTCATAGCTCACTAAAAGACGAATATATCATACCTTAAAATATGAACAAAAAAGTATATGCGCTAACTAAAATTGTTTGTTCACTCATTTTTTATTATGAATGATTAGTCAGCAAATATATTTTATAACTCACCAAATATCTATCACAATTCACTAAATAAATAGCATAGCTTACTAAAAAGAATAGTATAGATAGCCAGCAAATAATATTATGAAGTTCTTAGGTTATGTTACAGTTCAATCATTTTTTACTATGCCATAAAGCTGTTTGTATTATATTTTGTGAGTACAATAGAAATGTAGTAAAGTAATTAAATATAGTCCAACTCACTAAATATATGTCATAACTCACTAAATATATGCCATAACTTACTAAAAAAATATAGACAACTAGAATATAGTTTAGTGAGTTTCAGATACACAATAACACTTTTTTTTTGTACAATAGCATATTTTAATAAATTACATAGTATTTTTACTAAGTAAAACCTAGGATATATAAGATGTATTGATTTGATTTATCCGCTCACTAAAAGTACGTATTAGTTCACTAAAACTGTATCTCAACTCACTAAATATTGTAGTGAGTTATACATTTTTAGTGAGCTGAAATTCAATTGTACAATTGGTTCTATACAACCGGTTGTATGATATACCAACTCAGCAAATAAATATCATAGCTCACTAAAAAAAATATAGACAACTAGAATATAGTTTAGCGAGTTTCAGATTCACAATAACACTTTTTTGGTACAATAACACATTTAATAAGTTATATAGTATTTTTACTAAGCGAAACTTGAGTACATAAGATACATTAGTTTCGATATATCTGCTCATTAAAAATATGTATTAGTTTACTAAAATTGTGTCTCAGCTCACTTAAATATTTTAGTGAGTTATACATTATTTTTAGTGAGCGAAACTGGATGTACAGTAGCATATTTTAGTGAACCAAAATCCGGCAGTTTTCTTTGTGTTTTGTACGTGAGGGCAATTTATGGGCCCGATTATACAATTGTATTTGTACAATTGGGTGGACGATATAACAACTGGTAAAAGTTTCACAATTTTAAACTTACATTCCATCATTTCTCCAGCATATGGAACTCTAATTTTAATCATCCAATAAAAATACTTATCATAGACCCACCTTATAATACACAATCTATTTTTTAATCATTTAAAAATTATTTACTTACTCAAAAAAAAGAAAAAAATATATTAAAATAATCAAAAAGTTGCAATGTGGGGAGAAAAGCATAGGAGTTTTCCCCTGCGTGCAACTCTTTTCTCTCTCCTCTCATTTTGTGACATGTGACATTTGTGGGCGTACGTTCCTTTGTCCCCTACGCTGCTGATGCTGTTATAAGTAGCATAAATTGCATAATCCCCTCCCCCCCAAAAGGTAGAGTGGAGTCTGTCGGCAACGCTTGTGGTTGACTTTGAAAAGACTAGGTCAATTTGGCCTGAAATTTGTCTTCGACTGCTTGCATTAGTTTCCTTTTTTGGAGGATTTAAAGTAGACAGCAAGACTAGACCAAGCACTAATAAGATCACAAGAGACATTTAGGTAATGTTTGATTCAATGTAAACAACTTTGTAATGTAAACAAATTTGTAATTGTATCTCCATTATTTTGTTTGGTTATAAGGGAATATTGTTATTGTGGAAATGGATGCAACATAAGAGTTTCTTGGAGGTCATTCATCCTAATATTATTCTTTCTCAAATATCTTTAGTTAGACCAACGCAGGCTCGTTCAAGTGATTTGACACTTATTCCTCTTAAATAAGATCTCGGATTCAAGTCTTGTGAATTGAAAAAATCCATAGTGAGAGAATTCTAGTTTTTTTATAAGCCAACAACAACTCGACTCTAGTAAACTAAAAGTCAAAGACCAAAAAAATATGTTTAATTTCATATTTTTGATGGGATTCAGTGTCATCAGTATCCATAAGATTTAAAGTTGCAAACTAGAATACTAAAAAGCATACACGACTATATTGACTTATTTCTTCTTCTTTTTTTTTTTTTTTTGATAGGGGAAAAAAAATCTGACTAGTATAACCAATTTTTACATGGGCCTCAGCACAAGATGCTATTGTCTCACAAATTCATTAGGCCCAAGGTCAAAGGCCCAATCCTCTCATTTCCAACAAGGCCTTCATAGGGGATTCCGGAGGATACAATAAAAAAGAAAAATAAATGAAAAGTACTGAGCCCACATTTTTTACACTCACGGAGGCAGAGCTAAAATATTGGAAGGGGTACAAATAATCAGCCACCAATTATATCCACCACGCCCACCACCAGCAACCACCCGGCAAATATTGGTGATGGTCTGGTATGCCTAACAATCAAGTAGACTGTCAAATAGTCCAGCATCGTAGAGTCCCCCCCAAGGCTCAAGCTAACCCAGCTACGCACCTTCCACCAGAGCTAGTGACCTGTGGCCAAATCAGGTGCACCCTGACAATGGCTGGGATAGGAGAGCAGTTGCACGCATGCATTCCCACGACTAACCAAAGACACTCCACTCATAATCGTATTGTCGATCGAGCAAATACCTGCATGAGATCATCCTTTACTCGTTCAATATGGGTACCTACCAACAAGCAGGTTTTGGAAACATTAAAGCATATGCACTATTAACCTTGGTCCCTGACAAACCCTATTGCTTAATTGATCCTTGCTGCTACCGTGATTGATAGCCCTGACTCAACCTTTTAATTGTCAATCCAGTTATACATGCATCCCAAACCCATTTTAGAACAAATTTCTACAAATATAAGATTTGATAATCTTGTGGGAAGGTGTTTCGAACCTGGTAAGAAATGGCTTTAGAAAAAAGTGCTCAATTTCCAACTAGCTCTCCTATACATTTTGCGATGAACTTCTACTGAGAGAAAAGATTATGCACAATACCTGCCAGTCTTCATGAATAATGCTCCAAACCAATGCTCTCTTCCCACTAAGACACCTAAAATTTACAAAAATAAGAACAGGGTAATGCTGTAACAGCAAGTTGGCATTAGGATGCACAGAGTGCGCTATTACCTATTGGAGAGACGGGAATCTGTATGTGTCCACATTTTGATATACACATTAAGGCAGTCGTAAGTGAGTTACAAGTCATAAGTATCACAAAGTACAACTGGTGCTGCCAAGTGCCAACTTCTATATGCAGCTTAACATAAGTTGAGAGCACCAGTATTGGCAGAAGGAAATATATGATTTTCAGCTCCACGCTTGTCCCCTACTTCTGTTCACACAGATATTGTAACAATCCCTCCACCTATTTGCATAACCATTGATCTCCATAGCTATGTCTCAACTCTCAAATGCTTCAGGAAACCTGAAAACATTACTGTAACAAAAGAAATTCCTTCTATGTTTCAATCTTTCTTTGAAAAAAAAAAAAAAAAATGACCTCTGAATTAGCCCAATATCACACAACATGCACATGAGAGGGGGGGGGTTCGCAAAAAAAAAAGTAAATAAAGTTGGACTCAACACGACCTGATAGAATTTGTTTAAGGAGCCCTGGATTATTGCATCGGCAAAAAAGGAAGGGCCTTAGGTCTTTTCCAACTTTTTATCCTAGGGCATCAAGACAAGGAGAACCTGTTTCTTTCTCCTCCAATAGAAAGAATTTGGGCATAATCCACTTTTAGAGATTCTGCTTAGAGATAAAGATACATCCTATCTTAGAACAATATAGTGTTCTGATCAGTCTATCACCAAAAAAACCAGGTCCTGATATTATGCTATTTCATCAGCTGTTCCCCTCTGGGATTTAGCCCGTTAATTTTGCTTAGCCATGCCCAGACATTAGTCATGATGAAGATTAAGCGAAAGAACCGGTGTCATAGAACATGTGGGTCTACACAAAAATAAAGAGGTTCGAAATATCAGGACCGTGATCCACATTAAGCACCACTGTAAGTGGTGATCTCTTTCACATCTTGGAACCTTCTTTCATTCAATGGTACACTGGTACATACCCCACCAACCACCTCATTTTCCCTCTGGGAAAACAGAAAACCAATCAAATATTTAGCATCTGTTCCCGGCCTCTCAGATTGGAGCAAACATTGTTATCAAAGAGTTTAATCTCCAAGCAAAACGTATGTTCTCTGAACTTTAGACTAGTAGACCTAGATAATTTCATCATATAGGATCAAAGAGTTTTCCCATTTTCAACCCTGCAAATGCAAAAATAAATATATTGAAAAAATTGAAGATTAATCCCCTCCAGAGCACTTTTAATCAGCTAGGATATGATTTGCTCTAAACTGCAAGTCAAGAATAATATGCTAGAATATATAGGCATTAGCCTCCTTTATTCCATATCAACAGGCTATCAATAGGCTCATACGAGCACAGAATTGGCACCGAAGCTTTTTCAAGGACGAATTTAGAATTTCACATTCCAGGACCTGAATAGCTACCTAACTGCAGATAGTAGTACTTGAAAGCTAATCAAAATCTATGGACAATAGGTGTTCCACATCACAAACGGCGACATGCCACAAGCAACTTGCTCCGTGAGCAAATAATTTGCAAAATTCAAAGGCATTTTGTTTAAAGGCACATGCCAATATGCCTAGCAGATATAATTTTCTCGGACAAAAATGGCATCCCATACCTTGCATGAATAATAGCAAGCGGAAGAATCAAGATCTATACAGCTTTGAGAATCATCAGCTGGAAGATCTTCCAAGATGTGTATCACTTACTGTGGTGGCTAGTGTATAGGAATAATGAATATAACAGGCTTTTCATCCGTACAAGTACTCAGCAAAGTCTTTTCAGGGGTTTTCATTCACCCACTAAGCCCTCAAAATACAGTGAAAATAAAGTACATTCTCCATATGCAGGAACTTAGATGGACGACCATGTCACAGGTAAACACATATAGGTATTTGGTTCACAAGAGAGATCTTGGTCATGAGGATTTACCTTAGACTTCTGCCCCTTAAATTTGGATCAGCGTCCATTAAGAGCAGCGAGCCATGAAGCTTGGTGTCTCTTATTTAGAGCCCATAGACGTGATCAGTCTGCTTTCCTGTTGAGAATCTGCTAAAAAGCAGATACATACAGCTTCTGAAACATATCCCTTTCTTAGCCACCTGTGTCCTCAGAGCAATTTGTTATCTCAGTTGCATGTTCTATTAGATTTTATTTAAGATAATGCACATAAGTGAATCAGCAACAGTGGAAATCTTAGAGGAGTTTATTCTGGACAGTGCTAGAAAAGAGGAGGGGGAAACAAGTGTAATTCAGTAGAAATAGAAATTACGGGTCATGTAAAACCTTTTTCTAAAAAGATAAAAGAGAAAGAGGTCCTGCAATTATCACTTTGGGGAACATATCCGAAAGGAATACCAAGAGAATAGATGACGACTGTTAAAAAAGAAATGCGGTGGTGGGCTAAAATCATCCTTTGCAAGCAATCATTAAGGTTAGCTGGGTAAATATCAACAATGATTAATACAGTGAGAACAGATTTCATATACATAAAATAAATGAGATAATTTGGCCATGGGAACCATATGCACTTTTATATTGATTCTCTTTATTGTCCTACTCAGTCTGTGGTTCAAAAAGTGGGAAGGGTCACTCCTTAGATTGCCTTTTGCAATATATATTCTCCCAGCTAGATGAACCCCACCGTCACCTTTCTCTCCTGTTTATAAGGGCCTAACTCGGTCATCTCCAACCATCCCAACCCTTGAGTTCAAGGACCTAGTAGAAGCCTTTTTCTTTGCATAAAATTTCATGTGTTAGCTCACTCCTCTCTTGACCATTTTGATTCTCAAGTAAAAACTTCCCTCCTCTCTGTCATCATCTCAGCATCCACTCATCCAAACATATTATTTGAACTCTCAAGTCCCAAAATGGCATCTTCATCCTGGAGTTCCAGCTCCTCATGGACACCAAAGCAGAACAAATTGTTTGAAAAAGCCTTGGCTCTATATGACAAGGACACCCAAGACCGCTGGCAAAAGGTTGCTGGTGTTGTTGGAAAATCTCCAGAGGAAGTGAAAAGGCACTACGAAATCCTCGTAGAGGATGTCAAAACCATTGAGTCTGGCAAAGTCCCTTATCCTTACGGATCAACTGGATGCCGTGGCTAAAACATCATATGAAAGGTAATGTACTATCTGTCTTAAGGCAACAAATATTACCACCTTCGCACCTTCACAACAGGGTACAGACACTATTCCTGATGCATTTGTATTGTCGTGACTAAGGAAAACAAAATTTTAGGTAACCTATAGCGCAGGCTTAAGAATAAGTATAACAGTTACTCCTTGCTTCTGACTAATTATCACAGCAATCACTTGACCACCTTTGCTACATACATCATTCACTGCACACATTGTTTCACAATCAGGTGACAACTATACAAAGTTGCATGGGCCATTCAAGTCAAGACACTTCAGATATATGGAAAAATATATTCTATTAGTCAAAGAATAAGCCAAGATTAAGGAAGCTGAAAATTTCATGGGTATAAATCTATGGTCCATTGACAGCTCTTTCACTAAATCATCAACGAATGTCTCATTCAGTTGAGAATCTATTTCTAGTGGCATACTGACATGAACTACTTGATCAGATCCCCTCCAACTCCTTTCTCCATGATTTGATGAAAGAACCCAAGACAATATTTCATCCTAATGCCTTAAAGCATGTCCTATGCTCCAATCCCTGCAACACCGAAATAACTTATCTTAGCATACCAACACGACACAGCCTCTTTCTTTATCCATTTTCCTCCTTTTTATGAGGGGAGGGGCTATGATCTCAATGATCATATTCGAACAGCAATATGTATTCCAATCCCTTCCCCCCCCCCCCCCCCCCCCCCCCAACCCAAAATAGAAAAGCCACCCCTTCATCATCATTTGGAGCTACAATATGAGTTATTCCAAAACTTTTAGCATATGAAGTTTGCGGCATTCATCTCATATCTCAACTAAATATCCCACTTAATTTGGAACCTTCAAACAGCCATCAGACAAAGTGGGTAATCATTTACAATTAGCAATCTTATTCCGCCCTGTTCGCATTATCTTCACAGCCTATACAATAAGAGTCTCTTATTTTCTGCTGTTTGAATCTTTCCAAACTGAGATGTCTTCTTTATCCTTCTGTTCAACAGGGCATTGTCAGTTGCTCAGATGGCTCTAATGAGGTTGTCTTATACTGTCCTACGCCTGAACGTGTGAAGAAGACGCAAGAGAAATTTAAGCCGAGCTGAAAACACTTCAAAGGGACGTCTCTTGGGAATTTTATCAGTTACTTTATCTGCATTCAGCCAGGAACCATGTAAAGACCCCTCTTATAAAGGGTTGATGTAATGTAATCTAATCTCGCTGTAATTATTATTAATGAACAGTTTGCCTTGCTATCACTGAATAATTTCAAAGAATCCCTTTTCTGGTGAAGAAATTTCTAACAGCAAACATCGCAATCAAAAGGGAAATGCAAGCAAAATAAGCTGTTACTCCTGCCATGGAGTGCGGACTAGTTGTCATGCTGTATGGAAATACTACCTTGCTTTCTGACGTCGATGGACCTTCGCCGGTCATGAAATCGCTTGTTCTGGAAGACGAAATAGGATGAATTCGATCGCCCATCTGCTTTCTGTGGAAAATTAATGCTTCGGTATTAGCGTTTATGAGAGATGTAAAAGTTAATGTAGGCTAACACTTCAGGGTCTGTTCCCCCCCCCCCCGGGTTGGAAAATAGGGATTTTTCGGCCCTGTTGTTTTCGTGATTGGTTTGTTGTATTTTATGATAAGATATAACTATAAGTTGTAAGAAAATATAAAAAATTATAAAAAATTGTAAGAAGCTGCAGAGAGTTTTAAAGAGTTGTAAGAAGATGCAAGGAGTTGTAAGAAGATGTAAGAAGATGTAAGGAACAGTAAGGATAGATGTAAAAAGTTGTTGAATGTTATAGAAAATTTATATAGGATGTAAAGAGATGAAAAGAGATGTAAGAATATGTAAGGATTATGTTAAGGATATAAGGAGTTATAAAGAGATATAAATTCTTAACTAAATCTTTAAAAATGCGAAATAGAACAGGCCTGAATGGACCCATTTTACTCCTTTTCACTTTCATTCATTCCTTTTCACACTTAAAAAAAAAATTTTTTTTCACTCTCACCAACTCCTTCCGACTCCTACATATAACTATTATTTTTCATATTTTGAAAACTTTTATAACTTGGGTGTGTTCGGTACGAGTGACAATCATTTTTCTGAAAAATAATTTTCTCATTTTACAGTGTTTGGTAAAACAAGGAGGGAAAATTTGTTTTCAGGAGAAAATTATTTTCTCTAGAATGAAGGAAAATATTTTATCTTTGAATAGAGCGTAAGTTGATTTTACGTTTCTTGAACTCTCACACAGTCTCACACTCTTTCTATATTCCATGTTTATTTTCTCGACATATGACTTGAAGATTAAGGAAAATCATATTTAGTTTTTTTGTTCATTTTTTATTAATCAAACTTATTATCCAAAAAGTTCATTTTTCTTTTTACCAAACAACTAAAAATATGAGTTGAAAATCATTTTGCATGAAAAATCACTTTACATGGAAAATTATTTTCTAGGAAAATAATTTTCAACGCTACCAAACACACCATTTATGTAATTGTATGTATGAATAGTCTGATAATAATTATGAAATGTTTTATTTATATTTTGGATGTTATGAAAATATTTATTAATCGTGTTGAAAATTATAGATAAAATAATTTTTATTATATATATTGAAAAAGTAATAAATTTTCTTTTTTTTGGCGTTGTTAAGCAAATATTAGTTATTCATGAGTAGTAAATGTTTTAGGCTTGATTTTGTATACGGAAGAATTTTTTTTTTTTTTACGTTGGTTAAGAAATATTTCTTGTAGATCATCAAAGCATAGATGGTTGTTGCAGTTTATGTAATAGATTTATTTTTTCGTTCATCGTAATTCATGACAAAAATTGCAGATAATTTTTTCGGCATAATGAAGGAATGTGTAAAATACTTTGGCGTTATTCGTAATTCATGGCAAGAAATGCAGATGTATTGTATGTGTATTTTGAACAGATGTTTTTTCCCATGTGCATTGATAACAAAATATTGGAAGTTCTTCACACAAATTGTCGATTATTGTTTTCTGTGTATTAAACGTATGTGTATTTTTTTTTGTTCGTATTTGGTGACACAAATTGCGGATGTTGTTTTTATGTATAGGGCCTGTTTTTTCGCTGGAAAATATAGATTGGTAAATGGGTAAAGTTGGTTGAGATTGATTAAGGTGGGTTGAAATAGGCTAAAGTGGGTATTTTTTTGTTGAAGTGAATTGAATTTTTTTATATGATAGGTAATAGTTGGTTAAAATAGTGAAAAGTGGGTTTAAGTTAGTTTCAGTATGTTGAAGTTGGTTAAAATTGATTGAAATTGGTTTTTTTTTTTACTGAACCTCGTAAAATGGGTTGAAGTTGATAAATTTGGATTTACCAATGAAAAGAACAGGGCCATAATGAGCAGATAAAATTTGTTGTGGATGTGGAATTGATGCCTTTTGTTTTTTACTTGTAATTCGTGACAAAACTAGTGGATGTTTTTATTTTCAACACTTTCAAAAATAATGGTAATCGTTTGCGTTGCGTTGTGACTTCAACATTCGTTCTTGATAACGCACAGTGAATAAGTAATTTCATATCTAACATAACATTTCAGAAATTAATTTTCACCAAAAAAAAATAATAATACATATGTAATTTGTATCACGAATAACCAATTTCTCGGTAACCCAACAAAAATGAACCATATTTGCCCAATATACATCACCAAATTTAAATTTCCAATTTCAGCAATCACCTACAGAGAAAATAACAAATCTGGTTAATATATGAAAAAAAATATCCGCAATTTATTTTACGAATAACGAAAAATTACAATTTTTTTTTGAGTAACAATGCCACGAAACAATATTTCCTACCCGAGTCAAGATAGAAAAAATTTTTTGTAGTCTAAAAAGTTTTTTATCTTTGGTAATTACTATCACAAATAAAAGATTACATCAAAAAACAAAATACGTAACTTATATCAACTCTCCTACTAAATTCAATTGATTTCCACTCCTACATATAACATCCACTCCACCCACTCATTCCCCTCCTTTCCACTCATACTCATTCCACACCCACAATTTTTCAACGAAAATAATAGGGCCTTAGAAATAGATAAAGTTGGTTAAAGTGGGATAAAATATGTATTTTTTATTGAATTAGATTGAAGTGAGTTGAAGTGGGTATATATTTTATATATGATGAGTAAAATTTGCTTAAAATAGTGGGTTGAAGTGAGTTGAAGTTGATTGAAGTTAGTTAAAATATATTGAAGTTGGTAAATTATAATTTCAGGGCCTGAACCTGGGTCTTTGGCAGGTATTTTTTGACTTTATTAAAAATGTTTTAATTAGCATCTATAAATCCCACTTGAATTATAATTAGCTAGTATGACAATATAAAGTCGCATTTACAACATTTTGTGTTATTTTTTTAAAGTATGTTAATTAAATATTGCCAATTGTGTAAGCTCGACCAAAGGAGAAATAGGAAAATAAAGGGTAAAACGTACTAGCATTTATTTAGATTGAAAATGTGCCTGATTTTAAAGTACAGTACTAAATATGTGACAGTAAAATGATATGGAAAAAACAAAGAAGATCCATAATTTTAAAAATGGAAAATTATGAAATATCCTGAAAATGATATTTAGGTTCCTAATGGTTAAATACGGCTTGCATTTTTTTTTAAGATAATAATAGTAACAATTTCAAAGGCTAGAAATGAACGTTCCGTATGCACGTTCTCCTCACCCTAGGATCCGTGGATGACTCACCAACTTCATTCCTCTAGCGAGAGTGCTCGTCACTCTATGTTCACTTTCTTCCCTAAGGCAAAAAGAGACTGACTTCCATAATCAGCCATCTCGAGGCTTTCAAACGCATTCAAGCAATTGGTATCCCATTGAAAAACATCGAAACCATTCACCTTGTCCACTTGCTAAAGCACAAACAAATAGAATGAATTCTATGAAGTTTTTAAGACCTCACTTTAATAAAATGTCAAATGATATTTTACAATGAAAATTGTGATTGAATAATCACAAATCCAAAACATTGACATAAAATTATGACAATTTTAAGATAAATAATACTAGATGACTCTACATTTTTATTATTAATGGAGGAACTCGCAATCCATAGTACGATGATTTACCGGACAATCTTCATTTGATGTAACATATTACATCAATTAATCACAACTTTTATCGGAAGAGACACCAATAAATCGGCCAAAGGGTAATATAAAAACTCTAACAGATAAAGAGATATGTTTATTCATTAAAAAAAAAAAAGCTAATATGAATCCAAATATTAGCGTAGAAACCAATTAAATAGGGGTTATGATTGACAAAAAAATGTTGATAGCAGCCCCCCAAAGGCAACTAGATCTTCTTTTTTTTTTTTTTGGGGGGGGGGGGAATATTTGCCTTTAAGAGAATTCTTATGTTGTATTACTCAATTAAACTCCAATAATAAAAATATCAATAAAACTACAAGTTAAATCTTCCTATATGTTAACATTTGCATCAAAAATATTTTCAATAACTTTTAAAAAATTTGATAAACAAACTTTCCACTTAAACTAAGTATTAAACCAACTAACTTAAGTCAAATGGAGACGACTGTCCTGTAATGGATTTTCAAGAAGTACCTTTTTTTAAGAGAGGTGGGAGACAATGGTAAATAGTAGTCGTGAATGTTAACGCCTCTTTTCACAATAGTGCGCCTAACTATATCATCATCTAATATCGATCTAAGAAATGGGAAGAAACATAAATCTGAAAAGAGAATGGGCATGTCATGGAATGTCAAAACTTTGACAGTCAATTTGCTGTCATACTTGCCTCGCTGAAAACACGGTTGATGATAGTATGAATGGCTTGTCTCGACCAAGTGCAAACATATTCGATAATATTGGACTTTTGCAATTTGGATACTTCATTTCAATGGTTGAATTACAATTTGATGATCTCTTTCTATGACAATGTTGTTAAAACATGTTTGAACTACCGCATATACTCTGTCTTTTAATGTTATTGCTTCCATCATGAGTATAGATGTCAAACCCTAGTATGATGCTCCTTCTTTAAGTAGTTTGCCCATCAAATTACGAATTATGAATCCACCTGCTGCTGAAATTGATAAGTGATCCATCAAAATTAAGTTTGACAAATTCTTAAGGAAGAGATGCCACTTTATTAATTGGTTTGAGGCGGAGGGGGGGGGGGAAGAAGGTCCCCTGAAATAATTACATTGTATACGTTAAACGAGAAGTCAACAATATAGCCTACAAATTCGTGCATTTATTTTATATTTTGTAAATTTTCGTTTAATTTGGTTAAATAATCCACCCTCAATGATACTAAATTCTTTCATGATTAATAGTATAAACAGATGATTACGTATCTTCTTTTTCTCTTTTTCCCCTAAAAAATTTGAACATGAGAACACAAATCGTACCAAGTTCAACATTTTTTTTTGTTATTTATTTATTTTTTGTTTCAAAAGGCAAAGGAAATAATTTTTTTTTAATGAAAATGTAAGAGATTTAATGGGCTGCGAACCTAAATATCTCAATCAGCCAATCAGGTTCAGGTAAACAACCGGCAAGGATACTTTCAACCGGCTTTTCCCCTACCCTCTATGTCGCTCCCCAAAAAAAAAAAAAAAAAAAGGGGTGAAGCGGGGCCCCCATTTTTCTTTCTCTCCAAGTCCCTCCGCCTGCAGCTTGTCTCCCTCGCTTAAACCCTAAACCCCAGTTTTCATTCTTCATTTTCTCTCCATAAACACACGATTTCAATCCCTAATTGATTCATCTGTTTCCGTATCCCAAAATCGCTGAATTTTAGTTAAGTCCTACAATGTCGTCATGGTTTTATCCCTTCTCATCCTCTCGTTATCAACCGGAAAATGTTTCGAAATCGGAGAATCAATTGCCGCCGGCAAGTCAGTCTTCCAACGAGGATTCCAGTGATCGGAGCTCCGGATTCGACCCGGAGTCGTTGGAGAGAGGTGCCAAAGCTCTCCGTGAAATCAACAGCTCTCCCAACGCTAAACAGGTCCGATTGTATTTGGGATTCTGGGCTTTTCCTGTTAATTGTTCTTCTGGGGATGGTATGATGTTTTTGTTGTGTTTGAATTAGGTTTTTGAGGTGATGAGAAAGCAGGAGCAAACTCGATTGGCTGAGGTAGAGGCAGAGAAAGTTAAAATGGTAGCAATTCAGCTCCAGCTTGATATTGTGAGTTGCTGACAACTCCAATCGAGTTTTTCTCTTCCAGGTTTTATTCAAGTAGCTGACATTTTGAATATGCCGACTTCAAATGTTAATTGTTGCATTGAAATTGTCCATTTCTTTTCTAAAAGAAGGAATTTTTCTAAACTGTTTGAGTGTCTGTTGGTCACCAGAAATTTTTGTGATGATCGTGATGAGTAATGTATGATGCTAGGTAGGTTAATTGTATACATAATACTTCATGGAAGATGAGGTGAAAAATAAGAAGTTGCATGCTTTTCCTTTTTACCGGTTTATTTATGTCGGTTTTCTGAATTCGTTTATATAATCAATGAGTTTCCCAAGCTTACACAGAAATTAATCTGGTGGAAGAAGTAGGTTTGCATCCTGTCGTGGAGGACTATTATCATTATAGGTGCATAACTTTCGATTTTGACATTTGTTGGTTTACCTTGTTCTGTTTCTTTATTGAGATGTTAACATCTACCCCGTTGACCTATCTTGAAATGATTTGTCAGCCCTTAGGTTTTTGATATCATTTTTAGCCTCCTTCTGTCCTTCAGAATTGAAGGTATTATCATTTGACCTCCCTAATGTTGACTTTTTAGATGCATAATAAGCATCGTAGATGTACAAATACGATTGAGTGGCAAGTAAGCATCAGGGGGTCAAATAATATTACATTTGATTGTGAAGGCGGTAAAATTTATTCTAGAAACTAGAAGTATCAAAAAAATTACTTCAAGATAGGTCATTTAGAAATATGTAATATTTCCTTATTTCTCTCTTTATGATATTCTCTCTTAGCTGACTCTTGGTGCACCTGCGACATTGTACATAACATGGAGAAAAAAATCAGTTGTTTGATTGTTTCTGTGAAACTTAAGGCTTTATGGCTGAAACTTTGATATATGTCAACACGGAGAGTGAAATGTGATGTAGCATTTGATTCCTTTTCAGATTTCCTCTAACTATGCTATCCTGCTTGACAGGAACGGCAACAGAACATGGCCGAGGAACAGAGGCAACTATATCAACAGCAGTCACAGGTTAAGGCCCAGGTGATGCGACAAGAAGATGAATTGGCCAGGAAAAGGCTGCAGGTATCTGGACTAATGTCCTTTGCATACAAATGCATGAGTTTTAGAATGTTTCAAAAACAGCATTGCAAGTTTTGTCCAATCTAGCAACTATTCCAATATTCATGCTTCGTTGCCTTGCCATGTCAGTCCGATGTCTCTTTTGACTGAGTTTCTAATAAAATTTATTCCCGCATCGCTATGGTTTTGTCGAAACGCTTTCATTGTTTTTGACATAGTAGTTTATGTGATTATCTAGCTTAACTGGCTATTCTGCCAAATTTTTGCAGCAAGATCACGAGACTCAGAGGCGAAATAATGCTGAGCTGGTCAAAATGCAAGAGGAATCTTCCTTCCGTCAAGAACAAGCAAGACGAGCCACTGAGGAGCAGATCCAGACGCAACAACGTCAAACTGAAAAGGAGAGAGCTCAAATTGAACAGGAGACTATACGAGTGAAGGCCATGGCGGAGGCAGTAGCTCGGGCTCATGAGGCAAACCTAACTGAAGACCACAATCGTAGAATGCTCACAGAGCGGATGAATGGTGAAAGGGAAAAGTGGCTTGCAGCAATTAATACAACTTTTGGTCATATTGAAGGTAATCAATCTTATAGAAAGCAAGTGTTGCTGAAGTTCCTATTAACTGTTTAAATCTAAAATGCTAGCATTAATAGTTTCAATTACCTTTCCGTCCTTTGATGCCCAAGTCTGACTGATCATTGTGCTCTTAAATCCCTCAATTTCTTTTCATTTCACCTGACTTTATTTTTATGTTGTGAGAAAGACATGATATCTTTTACTTAAGTTCTGTTTTTAATGTCATTCTGACACAATATTCATGTCATCATCTCTGCAGGGGGTCTGAGGGAACTATTAACTGATCGGAATAAATTGTTTATGACCGTTGGGGGTGTGACCGCATTGGCTGCGGGAGTATACATGACAAGGTAAAGATTCCTTGGCCTTCTCTGCTACCCTACAAGCACTTTGATGTATGATTTCAATGCCTGCGTATCATCTTTGTTCCTTTAATTTGGAACTTTAAATGCTTAAAGGTTTATTGTGAAAGCATCTTTGAATTGGGTTCTCTTACGTATTTATAAATGGTGGAGTTGCTACAGTAGGCTCAATAAAATGTATGGACTACCTATAAACTCTTCAACAGTTGGCCATGCGTTTTCATACTCTCTAGGGTCTAGACTCTAGACACATTGTAGACATTGCAAGTAACATAAGGAAAAGAAGGTCCAGTGTGCAAGAAATTTGGACAGTATCTATGTTTAGCAGGAGCATCTGCTCTGGTGTGAGCATCAATTCTGATTCTGTCTTCCAATGCTACTTTCAGAGTTACTGCAATTTAAATATGACACAAGTGGTCTGCATTCATAACGTGATGCAGATGTTTCAGTTCTACTTTGGGCACAACGTAATACCAATTGCTATGATTTTCTTAGATTTGATCATTTGTACATTCGGGCCCTCCTCCCTCTCTTAGTGGTTTAAATGATCATTTAATTTGTACTGACTAAAGGAGGAGGATATCATAAATCTAAAGCTTATTACTTCATCATGAGTTTATAGCTTCCAGCTGGTCAGTATTCTGCTTATGTTGAATATCCAGAGCTTAAGGATGATCTCCACTTTGAAGTTGAGCAGACCAATCTAACCGTCTTTTTATTGATGTTATAGGGAAGGTGCTAGAGTTTCTTGGGGGTACATCAATCGGATACTAGGTCAACCGTCATTGATCCGAGAGTCATCTATGACTAGGTTTCCTTGGTCAGGAGCTACCTCATCGGGAGGAAGAAATTTGTTCAATTACAGGGCAGCTGCTAGAGAAAGCAATGCATCTGCAGTTAAATCGGGGCTTGAAAATGTTGTTCTTCATCCATCTTTGCAGCGAAGAATTGGGCAGCTTGCTCGAGCTACAGCTAACACCAAATCTCACCAAGCTCCTTTCCGTAACATGCTTTTCTATGGGCCTCCTGGCACGGGTAAAACGCTGGTTGCAAAGGAAATATCCAGAAAGTCGGTAAGTTATTGAGTCAGTATGCGGAGTTTCTCTATTTTCTGGAAAACCATTATTTTGTACTCCTTCCTGCTGTGTGCACATTATTCTTCCCGGTGGTGCTTATTGTCCCATTTCGGGCCACAGCATTTGGTAATGTTGGAAAATTTGGGCCACAGATGTCCATCTTTAAGAGTCATCATGTATATCTCAACACCTTTGTCTGATGCTGTGTGGCACGGATATTCAGTTACTTCAGGTTTTGGTTAGTGTTCTCGTAAGTGTTATAGTTGTCTATTCTGCCGAACCCTAAAGACCATATCACATTCCGGATAATTGTCTTTGTAAAGGGGGTAGCAGGACAATATAATTCAATCTTCAGGACTTATGTTTGTAGCCTCCCCCACCCCACTCCTTAGAAGACCACCAAGAAAGTACTTTCAAGGGTCCTGCAGATAAGTTTTTTTTTAAAAAAAAAAAATTTAAACAACTCACAAAAGATAGGAGGGCTCCTTTCGTAAATTCTCGGGCCTTATTAGGTTTGTTTTTTGAAGCCCAATTTGCTTGTATTATGACTAAGGAGTTTTGTTTCATTCTCTGAAGTATGTATAGATATATGGTACATTGGTTGGTGGGAATTGATTGGATGGTTTCCTTTGTCACAAAATGCCAACTATGACTTTATCTGGATGAACGTACACTGCGACGCCCAAGTACTGCAGTCTTTTTTGTTCGTTACATGCCGTTAATAAACTTCTAGTCCTCACTGTTTTCACATCCATTATTGAGCACGTCAAGGGAGTCAACAAATAAAGGGTTGGCGAGCAGCATGCTTCATATATCAGAGTCATAAGCTCACATCCCTTGACAGTGTAATGTTCTTATAGATTTAAAAGATGTAATATTCATTTACACAAAATTGTCAAGCAATCTATCATTTCATACTGATACAGTTTGCTATCTTAACATATCTAATATGGTTGACAGGGATTGGATTATGCCATGATGACTGGAGGAGATATTGCGCCCTTGGGCGCACAAGCTGTTACGAAGATCCATGAAATTTTTGACTGGGCTAAAAAATCCAAGAAAGGTCTATTGCTCTTCATTGATGAGGCTGATGCATTCCTCTGTGAGTAAGTTCTAGTCTTGGCTGTTCCCAGTAATGATGAAAGATTGTTATTTCAAAGTAACTAGAAATGCAAAGCATGCTGATCCCAGTTGCCAGAGGCAATTGATGGGATGCTAAAATTTTGGGGGTTTTTTTGGTGTTTCCAGATTATGAATGCTAGAACTTTGATGAAAAACCATATTGAGAGCTGAGTGAGGCTGAGTGGTATTGTCTTTTTCTATGTTTGTGACTTGCGAGATTAAGAATGCTGCTGCCAGATTATCCAACTAAAAAGAAGCAAGCCTTTTTTTTTTGGGGGGGGGGGGGGTTGTGGGGGGTGTCGGGGAGATATGTCTTCTGGAGCATTGATGGGGTTGTTTTCATAGGTACTATACAACTTCTCCTAGATTTTATCAAACCTGAATCCATGGCAAAAATATTCACATTGTCATTTCGTCATTTCCTGCCTATTATGAAATATTGTGGCCTTCACGCATGTGCAATTGCTGATGTGCCATGTTTAGAGGATGGGGAGAAATTGAAATGTTGGCCATTGCATGGTCCTTTGGGGCCTGATGAAATGCTAGTCCTTTACAATAGGAATAGCCACTCTATAAAGCGGCAAGAGTTCTATGTTTGGATTAGTTTGCATGTCATTGATCCTTGGTGTCTGCTAATAATTTTTCTGTAGTTAATAATGTTCTTTTCGTCCACTGCAGGCGAAACAGCATATACATGAGTGAAGCTCAGCGGAGTGCCCTCAATGCATTGCTTTTCCGGACTGGAGACCAATCAAGAGACATAGCACTTGTGCTTGCTACCAATAGGCCAGGCGATCTCGACAGTGCAGTCACCGATCGCATTGATGAAGTATTAGAATTCCCACTTCCTGGGGAAGAGGAGAGGTACAAGCTGCTCCAGCTCTATTCAAAGAAGTACCTCTCCGATGACAATGGAAGCAATGGCGAGTCTAAGTGGGGCCCAGTGTTTAGAATCAGAAGAAAGCCACAGAAGATAACAGTCAAGGATCTCTCTGAGGCTGCGGTTCATGAGGCTGCGAAAATGACTGAAGGGTTTTCGGGGCGTGAGATAGCAAAGCTTATGGCTGGTGTTCAAGCATCTGTGTATGGACGGCCAGACTGCGCACTGGACTCAGAGCTGTTCAGAGAAATCGTAGATTACAAGGTGTCAGAGCACCACCAGCGAATGATGCTGGCCGCTGAAGGTGCACTGCGGGCCTTTGCCTAGTCGTGTCCTTCGCTAGGCTTGTTTGAGGACGAGAAAAACATTTTTTTACTTAAACTGGTGATTGTGCATCCATATTGCTGTATATTGGTTCGCAAAGGGAAGGGCAGATTTTCCTGAACAGGCCTGCGCCTGTTATCCGACACCGACATGGACAACACCAACTCGAGTGAAGACTGAAATAAGGCAACATGACTTTTGATTTGGATCCAAATAGTTACTTCTGGGAGATGAGTGGACATTTTGTCTGTTGATAATGATTGTATCGTCGGGAAAGTTTATCTGATAGATTAACAACGCCTTTAGATGTAATCCGTGTCTGAAAGGGCTCACTTGATGTTTGATGAATTGAGCTGTTTCACTGATTCGGCCATTTATTACCCAGCAAAGTGGAAAATTAGAGGACCCCTCGATGGTTGGACCCTGCTTTGCACGTCCAGTCTACTCCCCAAAAAAAGGATTTTGGGCTTGGGCCTAATTATTCACCACCTTAAGTTTGTAACTGAATCTTGAAATCTGACATTGTTCTCTGTAACTTAGGTTCACCTGTTCAACTTTTCTATGCATTTTCAGTATTGACTTTGATAAACAAAGCTTGAGTGGATGTTTCATGTCTCATATTTCTCTTTTACAAGGAGTATCGAGGCAAAAGTGACTCAAGCCTTTGACTTTTGAACTAGAGTTTTTTCCTTTTTTTGTTTGGGGGGGGGGGGGGTCAATGACTTGACCTTCTCATTTGCTCCACGTAGGGAGGGCTCTTCTATGAGACCAAAAGTAGTCCATCAAGGCCTCACACTAGGCTAATTTTTGTTTTTAACCCGTTGTCCATGTTATAAACTAATTCCATGTGAAAATTTATCCAAATGCCTCCAAGCTAATAAAGTAGAAGCATTAAGTCACACTTTTTTAAAAATAATTTTCTTTCAGTATTGAGCACAAACCCCATAGTGAAATTTGGATTTCAGCAAGCTATCTGGGGGGGGGGGGGGGGGGTGGCTGAGAGAGCAACCCTATAACTTTTTATGGAAAGATGAATAATCAATAAGGACTATAAGAATATACCTTATCAATATGCTCTCTCTGGGTTATATAATATGCGATTAATTTGAAATTTTTTTAATGAATTTGTTATATTTGGAGCACTCATGTATCATGTGATTAAGGGAGCATTGTTTTCATTTTGCTAACTCTTTTTTTTTTTGGGAGGAGGGGTTCTATGAGACCATGTCCAGCGGCTTCCTCGCGAGCCGAGAAGCTGAGCTAGCGAGCGAGTGCGTGGCTCAAGGAAATGCAGCAATTGGTGCGCGGCTCTTGAGCCATCCCTGAGCCTTGAGCCAGCCCACATGAATTTTCCTTTGTCACCTAACGCCCAAAACAATGTTATTTTGGGGCTAGGCTTTGGATTTTTTTTTTTTAAGAATGTGAGAGCATATTTTAAGAAAAAGGAAACTTAGAATTGTCATAACTCTTTTAATTTGGTTGTTTTTAGTTGTAGAGAGTTGCCCAACAATTTTTTAAATTTTGTAATTTAAATTTCAAATTTAAATTCTTAATTTGTAATTTAAAATTCAAATTTAAAATTCTTAATTTTGTATGGCTTAAGTTATAGAGAAAGTTAATGTGTTCTTTTTTAACCAAAAAATAAGTGAAGTAAATTATTTTTGAAAAAATTTTTTTTTTTAATTAATTGTGTAATCAAATTATTATGTACAAAATATTTTTTCACAAATTATTCATCGAAATGATAAGCAAAATAAATGATAAGAGTAATTAAATATGTTCAATTGTAGGTTCCATCTGTGTTATTTTATGTGGTGAGTCATAGTTGTGAACCTTACATTGAAGAAAGGAAAGATTGTAAGCTCGTAAGTTGGTTCAAAAGCTGATATAGAGATTATAAGCCCCTATTAATGAGTTAAAATTTTGACTCATCATTAATTATGCTCTATAAGTGATGTAAATCCTACTTAGTAATTCAAGTATTTAATTCATATGTTGAAATGGAACATTAGTTGCATTAGTGGATGCTTAAAATCAAAGACAAGTCGTGGAAAGTGGTCATGAGAGAGGAAATTGGAAACCTAGGCACTTGTGGAAGCGCTTCGGCCGCGTAGCCAATGCGACAAATCGCCCATGACCAATCACCAAGATATTTGTGTGGTGGGGATTAATTAATTACTTTTAATTTACTTTTTTTTTAATAGTAGGGTAGGTTTCGTATGTGGTGTTTATATGCGGGTACTACACACATTTGATAAGAGACATTGTTTGCCTATTACTGTTTGTTAAAGTATGGTACTTTTCTCTGCTTTGTTGTACGTATGTTGTATGTTTTCACAAAATCCTTCTTCTATAAAATATTTTTACAAAATTATTCTTCTATAAAATATTTTAACAAACTCTTATTTTTATGGGTCTCTTGAATTCAGCCTCTCTATGAGCAGAAATGTCAGTAAAGATAAGATTGTCTACATCTGAATCTCCTCAAATTCCGTAAAAATAGAACCATATTAAAAGGCGGTGGTGTTCTTGTTACTTAATATTTATTTAATCTATTCACTTATTCCGTTTGATTCTCTCTCACACCGTCCAGCGATTCGCCTGCCTACCAATTTGAATCTTTCAACCCTAATAAATTACTATTTTTCTTAGGATTTCGATTAAGATTGGCCTAATCATTTTTAAAAAGTTAAGGCTTTAATTAATTATCTCCCATTTTTTAAAGAAAAGACAACCATTAAAATAATTAAATAAACAATAATCAGCTTATCCAAATTATCAAAAACCGACATATTTTTTTAACTGTTTCCTGATTTGACAAGATCATCGATGAAATGAAAGTGGATGAAATGATGCTTTTTTGAGTAAGTGGGCATAATGGTGAAGTCCGTCGGGTGGGCAGTGGGGCTAAGCATTCTAGGGAGTGTTTGAGGATCGTATTTTAATTGAGTTGACATGCCTTTAATATGATAGTAATCTGCTTCTAAATTAGGTTAGTGCCAATCCTTGATTTGAACCTTGGTTTGTTTCATCTAAACGATAATGACTGAAAAAGCTCAGGTTCACTTAGATCCAGGCAGGCAACTAAACTAAAGTGATTATGTATTATAACTAGTGGGATTGGAAATGAGCTGAGTCAAGCTCGAGCTCGCCGTGCTCGAGGCTTGGCTTGTTCCTTTTTGGCAGAGCTTAAGCTCGGCTCGCGGCTTGTTGATTTTAGACTTATCCGACTCAAGCTTGGTTTGGCTCTTCGGCTTGGCTCATGGCTCTGCCTTTGGTACTTATCACTTCGTTTCTTTTTTGGTTTTTTCAAGATGTTTCTACTCTAAGTTACTCTTATGACTTATGTTTCAGCATTGTAAGATATTAAAGGATAAGTTAGTGGTCCAAAGACCAAACAATGGAGATTGGTGTAATAGTAGTTATTGTCGTAACATTTGATCGATGAACTTATGTAAGGAAAAATAATTGACTAAACTCCAGCATCATATATGCGGAAGTGTGACAAAGGATGTAAATATTCGAGAACATTAAAATAAGATCAAGAATGAAATGATAGGCACATGATTTTTACGTGGAAATCCAAATCGGGAGAAAACCACGGGCGGCAACAATGGCACAAAGATCCACTATAATAGGAGTGAGTACAAAATGATTTCAAAAGTGAGTCAAAAGAGATCGATATAAAAGAGGTAAAGAACTTAAACCGGCAACAAGATCGAAAGAATAAAATCTCTCAAACTCTCACTCAAGAAAAATGTGGAATAGAAGAAGTTACAACGACTCACAAATGCCTCATAAAATGGTCATGAGAGAGACATGCCTAAAGACACTCCTGAATGCCAAAACATCTTAAAATGCCCACACTATGGTGAGACAATTGCCATGCGGTGGGACAAATCACACTGAATGCCTACTAGAGATGCCCAATATATAGGATGCCCAAATTGAAACTCCCATAGTAAAGGAGAAGGAGGCAAAGGCTTGAAGCATTATTCACCAATAAAGGCTCATAAAAGGGATGATTATGGTGCATGAATATATTGAGTTTATACTCTTGAAGCATCCACAAAAAAACCTATAAAAGAAGCCGTAACTTGTAACCATGATGCTTGAGAGTAATAGCTATCATTAACCAAAAACCGTTACAATAAAAATGGAGCACATGAAGAGTTGCCCACATGCGAGGGTCCGTGGCCTTTGCGACGATTTGATCATGGAGCAGTTTGGAATGCAAGCCAGTCACACAAACCACACCATCGTATGCTTAAGCATTGAGTCATGGGCTGATTTCTTTTCCTTTTAGGCGAATCACAACAACACCGCATGAAATGAATTTTGGACCAATATACACCCAACAAATTGTGATGATGTCAAAGCCCTAATGGTATGTATATTTCAATCTGTCTTTGGTTTTTTTAATTTCTTTCTTGTTTTAACTGTGCCAACACTAATAGTGATGACTTCCCATAGATTAATGAGCCGAGACATATACCAAAAAGCATAGTATTGATAAACCTCTATTTTGACCCTATTTTAGCCCCTATTTGACTTCTTTTCTCCTGCGTTTTCATGTTCAGTCGTGTTAAGAAAGGGTCAAACCGGCCTCCTTTAGCATACATTTTACTCATATAGCATCTTTCTGTATTTTCAGGGATTTTGTCGAAGAAACAGAAAGATGGATGATATTTAGCAGAAAGGACCGCTAAGGAGACGAGTTTAAGGCCGTGAAAAGGGTCACTCAGCATCGCACGGAAGTGTCAGGGATCGAGCACAGGGATTCCAGGCCGGGTAACACACCCGTGCCACACGAAATCGGCACAGCAAGCCGGCCAGCAATGTGCCATGGGCCACGACCGTGCCACGTGTTACCGTGTGGCACAGTCGTGCTCTCCCTGTCCCGCGTCGTGACTTAAATTTTCTTCGGAGCTGCTTTAGTCTGGCAATCAGTTTTCTTTCCTCAGACTTTGTTTTAGGTGATTTTTAGGTTTTCGTTCAAAATTATTTTTCATGCTTTTGAATTACGCTATTGGATTAAAGTTTATTCTGCCTTTAATTCATTCCATTAATTCCAGATTATTTTCTCTCAATTCTCTTCTCTTGTTCTCGATTATATTATTGTTTGTTCTGGTTATTAAATTGAATATTGTGGTTTTTGTTAAAAAGATGATTCTAGGCTAAATCTCCCAACTTGGGTTGGGATTAATACCAACTATGTGTTGTTGAATTATACATTAGTCCCAACCCTTACTTCCCCCTTGTTTGTTTGCGATTTCTACTATGCACGTCACATACTCGATGAATTGCTTGAAAGAGCATTTATCCATTTTTACTAGGGTTTAGTGGAACGTTGAGAGACGAAACCTTTACTTAGTGCGACTTAGTAGATAATTAGGGTTTTAATATGAAAATAATTAAGATTCTAATTGGGATTCGAGATTGTAAATCTTGTAATCCTTCGATTTTTAGTCCCATGAGAATAAGTAACTATAGTTGTAGGATTTGTCTTCGGCCCTTTAGAGAGGGAGGAGATGAACTTAATTGACGATCTATCTACTCGTAATGTATGCTTGGGTTTATTTGGCGGGGTTAATAATTGATTCATTGGCATAGTTATGCTATTAATTCTAACCTAAGTGTTTCCCATTCTACTGTTTATTTCACTATTTAGTCGTTAGAATTTCCCTTAGTTTAATTCTCAATCAATAATTGTGATCGTCTAGATTGAGTAATCTAATTAGTTCTAGTAATTGGAACTAAGTTCCCTGTGGAATATGACCCATACTTGCCGCGTGCTAGCTGCAGCTATATCGTACCCTTGCGGTATAAATTTAAGACGAATAAGTATCATAACTCATAATCGATGCATAATATAATAACAAACCAAAATATGTGCTGCATTACTTCGGTTGCCTAGCCAGACAAGCCAAGCTTCCTGTAGCTTGATTGAACTTATTTTGCTCACAACCTCGAGCTTTTTTCAAGGATGAACTTTACTAGTTTTCCATCAAATTTGCTTGTGAGACACGGCTCGGCTCATTTCCAACTCAACTCACTAGAATCTTGATCATTATGTAAAATTTTTTATTAGTTAGACCTTAGCAAATCAAATAACGCATGTTAGTTCACCACCACCACTAATAACAACAATCTTCCAGTATGAGTCTCATTATACACGGTTTGAAGAGATTTAGATGTAAGCAATCTCACTTTTGTGAATATAATTACCTACAGAGAGTTCGATTCAATAGACCCACAAAAAGGTTTGAAAAAACATTTAAAGGTTTGAAAAAAACATTTAACAATTGAAAAAACCTTTGGCAGATATAAAAATAGTTGAAGTAGCATATAAGATAAAACGCGATGCACCGAAAAATCATCAAGTCGCTCAATAAACAGAACAATTATGCAGTCCTGGACATACGAGAAGTGATAGCTAACTTCAAGCATCAACACTTTAAGCGTCCTTAGCAACTTTGGAAAGGGCTAGAGGCACGTTACATAGAATCTGCGATACTAATCTTAGATCTCCATAACTTTCTGTTCTAGTCATGTCCTCCGTTAACCCCAAATCTTCAGATTGTTTCTAATCACTTTGCTCCAACTCTTCCTTGGTCTACGCCGCCCCCTTCTACACCATGGCAGCTCGATCCTATCACATCTTCTCACTGGAGCATCCTCAATTTTTCTCCTCATGTGACCAAATCACTTGAGTCTAGCTAGCTTCCCTCATCTTCTCTTCTAAGGGATCTGCTCCTAATTTGTTTATAATCATGACATTTCTAATCCTATCCAATCTCATGTGCGCACATATCTAATGTAACATCCTCATCTTCGCGACCACCACGCTCTAAGATTTAATTCTACAAATAATTGACAAGGTTCAGAACTCCTTAAAATTGTACGTGCTAGAACACCGCAAATTTTATCCAATATAGGATATGCTCCAATTAGAAATCATATGCGAAAACGAGCAATTGCATTTGAGACGAAAGTAAAATCTATATAAATATTTGATAAGGGTCATTCTCATAAAAATTTGAAGATAATTATTTTATTTTTTTGAAAAAGGAGTTAGTCAATTATAAATGGAAGTTTTTCTTTCCAAAAAAAGAATATATAAGATTAGTTTCAATTTCAAAGATTCTGTTTCCAATTTTTTTTTTAAAAAAGAAAATACTCAATATTATACTATATAACTTTTAATAAAAAAAGTGATATTATATCATTAATACTACCTCCAATGTGACCAAAAATAATATATTATATTACAACATTGCAATTTTTTACAAATAGAATAGCAAAGAAAATTAATGTCGATTCATTTTAAATGTTATGATATAAAAGTTTATTAATTTTGCTAACATTAATCAATGAATTCCAAACAACCTCATTTAAACAATTAACAAGTGGTTAATACACATTCTTTGGAATTTTAATATCCATGTCTACATTGCGGTCTTCTTTAATTTTAGAAGCAAATACTATACTGGCTTCAGTAAAGAGTTAGTTTATTAATAACTTATAGACATTTTTGCTTTCTATAATATACTTAGAAGAACAGTTAAAAAAGAAAAAAGATGTATTAATAAAAAAAATTCTTAACACATATTATAATTGTAATATGTGAAAATTTACCAAAATTTTTTAATTTTTAGCATATTAGAGTTCAAGTCAATACTAAAAATTTTTTGAGTATAAGAATATCTTCCCTTTAACTTGTTCACTCTTATTCTTACTACCAAACTACAAATAATTACTATAGTAAAAACTCCAAAATTTTTCATGCATCGCATAACACTAGTTTTATATAAAAACATTTACAAAACGTTCATATTTCACCTGAATCATTTATTATTTGTAAAACACTCATCCATCCATTATCCACTATGAGACGAATTGGATTTTTGTATGGATCCTAAGGCGATATATATATATATATATATATATATATATATATATATATATATATATATATATATATATATCAACATTAATTTCAAGCGACAATGGCCCAACGTTGACAAATGACAATTTTTTAGCCCTTAAAAGCTGACTATCGAGGAGTTTGCAAAGCTGGCTTGTCTGGTTGTCTGATTATTTTATGTTTATTAGACTTTGCTAAATTTGGTAGAGTAGAACATCTCAAGCAAGCTTAAATATTCAAAATCTAATCTAAAGTCTAATCATATTTAATATGCAACATTTACTGTATATGCATTTAGTTGAGATTTTTAGATCATGTATGGTTGCTTGAATGGCCCATTTTGCTAATATTTACTGTATATGCATTTAATTAGTTGAGATTTTTAGATTATCTATGGTTGCTTGAATGACCCATTTTAATTTGCTAACAGTTATATCAGTAAGCTCTTCTTTTCTTCTCTTTAATCTTTATTCTTTAATTATCCGTTAATGTGAGCGAAGTTAGGTGTTCGTCCAATAGAGCTAAAGCTCTTTATCAAGCCATGCTCCTTTTCAACTCGAAATAAAGAGTTGAAAGTAGATGAAAAAAAATTGAAAGCAATTATAAAGAAAGTTACGTACCACAAAAATGAAAGAAACATAAGGGAGTTGAAAAGGAATTGGAGCGAGTAAGATGAAATTGGAAGAAATTGGAAGGACTTGTAAAGAATTAGGGAATTAGAAGAAATTGAAAAGAACCAGAGGATAAAGTTTCAAACTCAAAAAATTTTAAAAAAAGGCCGCAGAAGGATTGTTAGAATTTATTCATATCCTCCAGTTTGTGGGCATGATATAGGGATTCCTCCATTAGTATGTTCAACAATGGGCTTCTATCAAAAAAAAAAAAAAAAAAAAAAAAAAAAAAAAAAAAACAATGGGCTTATTAACAGTGAGAGGTGTGAGTTAACAAACGGTGGTTCGTGTTACTGTATAGGATGCTCTACCGATGACAATTGCTTCTCTTTCAATGAGAAAATAAAATAAAAGAAGATAAGCATACAATTAAAGGAGGACGATCCTTTGCAATTACCGTATGGGTGATATTGGATCGGGTTCGGGTCGGGTGTACCATCATATCTATTCGCATTCATCACTCGTTTTCACGTGCTTCATCCAATCTATTCATCATTCGTGAAAATTCAACTCAATCAATCCATCTATCATCCACGCGTGAAACGGATGGATCGGATTGTAAAATGGGTGATGAAAGGTTATATATAATATATTAGCAAATTTATGAGAAAAAATAAGCTTTGTTATTTGAAAAGTTCAAAAAAAGATATCTTAGTTATAAAAAATGAACAGATATCACATGTATTATATTATTTTGAAGAAAATTATAAAATTAAGTATATAATTATCCAAGAAATGGGTAAAAGTGAACTAAATGCCAATACATGAAATAATTGATGACTAAGCAGGTGGTGAACCAGACGATGAATTAGATAGAGCATCATTTGGATCCAACCCAATCCATTAAATCATCATTCATCATCCACATGTTTCGAGTTTTCATATGCCTTTTCGGATCAGGTGAAACAGACATCCATCGGATGCATGTGAAATTACCGCTGCTAAATACGAAGAATGACTACAATCTTACGATTCATCTGTCTATTGACCGAGAACTTATATATCAAATTATTTTGCCACTTACGGTAAAGTGTTTTATAAACAACAACAAAAATAACTCCTAACATGGGTTCCACTTTCTCGGACTTTGGAGCGATTCAGATATAGGCAGTCTCACCCCTACAAATACTTATGCACTTTGAGACACTGATTGTAGGAGACCCATAAAAAAGTTTGTAGAAAATGTTTTGGTAAGGGGAAATCTTTTGACACCCATTTGAAAAATATAAGCATTAAACACAAATCCCAAGGAACAAAAAAATGAAATAAATAAGTAAACAATATAGAATCAACACTAGCCCTGTTCTTTTCGACTTATTTTTTGAATAATAAGTTCATATAAGTTCAGTTCAGAATAAGTTCAGCCTATTAATTGCCTGTTCTCTTCAACTTATTTTCAGACAGAATAAGTTCAGATAAGTTCAGTTCAAAATAAGTTTAGTTTAGAAAGTTCAGAATAAGTTCAAATAAGTTCAGTTCAGAAAATACAGAATAATAAGTTTAGTAAATAACTTCAGAGTAAACTCAGATAAGGGTCTGTTCTATTCGCCTTATTTTGTCTAAATTTATTCTGAACGGAATTTATCTGAACTTATTTTGAAGTTATTTTTGCTAAACTTATTATTTTGAACTTTCTGAACTGAACTTATCTGAACTTATTATGAACTTTTTAAACTAAACTTATTTTAAATTGAACTTATCTGAACTTATTCTGTCTGAAAATAAGTTGAAGAGAACATATCCTAAGTTCAGTTCATAATAGTTCATAATAAGTTCAATAAATAAAGTTCAGAATAAGTTCAGATAAGTTCAGACAAAATAAGGCGAAGTAAACAAGCCCTAATTCAGCAAATGAGTTCAGAAAAGTTAAAAATAAGTTTAGCAAATAAGTTCAAAATAAGCTCAGCAAATAAATTCATAAATTTATTCTTATAAGTTCACAATAAGTTTAAAATAAGTTCAGCAAATAAGTTCAAAATAAGTTCAGCAAACAAGTTAAGAATAAATTCAGATAAGTTCAGTTCAAAATAAGTTCAAACAAAATAAGTCGAAGAGAATGTGATCTATGTTGAAAAGTGATAAGACTACATTATCAAAACAACAAACAACATTAGATAACACAGTAGCAATAAAATGTTGTGAAACTAATACGACCCTGTTCTCTTCAACTTATTTTCTGAATAACAAGGGTCTGTTCTTTTCGACTTATTTTCAGATAAAATAAGTTCAGTTCAAAATAAATTCAGAATAAGTTCAGTTCAGAAAGTTCAGAATAAGTTCAGATAAGTTCAGTTTAGAAAGTTCAGAATAATAAGTTTAGTAAATAATTTCAGAATAAGTTCAGAATAAGTTCAAATAAGTTCAGTTCAAAATAAGTTCAGAATAAGTTCAGTAAATAACTTCAAAATAAGTTCCGAATAAGTTCAGATAAGTTTAGTTCAGAATAAGTTTAGTCAACATAAGACGAAGAGAACAGGTCCTAAGTTCAGTTCAGAATAAGTTCAGCAAATAAGTTCATAAATTTGTCATTAATAAGGGCCTGTTCTTTCTGACTTATTTTCAGATAGAATAAGTTCAGATAAATTCAGTTCAGAATAAGTTCAGAATAAGTTCCGTTTAGAAAGTTCAGAATAAGTTCAGAAAAGTTCAGATAAGTTCAGTTCAGAAAGTTCACAATAATAAGTTTAGTAAATAACTTCAAAATAAGTTCAGAATAAATTCAGATATGATAAGTTCAGAATAAGGACCTATTCTATTCGACCTATTTTCAGACAAAACAAGTTCAGATAGGTTTAGTTTAGAATAAGTCTAGTTTCGAATGCTCAGAATAAGTTCAAATAAGTTTAGATAAGTTCAATTCAGAAAGTTCAGAATAATAAGTTTAGTAAATAATTTCAGAATAACTTAAAAATAAGTTGAGACAAGTTCAGTTCAGAATAGTTCAGAATAAGTTCAGTAAATAAAGTTCAGAATAAGTTCAGATAAGTTCAGTTCAGAATAAGTTCAGATAAAATAAGACGAAGAGAATAGATCCCAAGTTCAGTCAAAATAAGGTGAAAAGAACGGGCTTGCCCGTTCTTTTCATCTTATTTTGACTGAACTTATCTTATCTGAAGTTATTTACTGAACTTATTTTGAACTTATTCTGAACTGAACCTATCTGAACTTATTCTGAAGTTATTTACTCAACTTATTATTCTGAACTTTCTAAACTGAACTTATCTGAATTTATCTGAACTTATTCTGAACTAAACTTATTTTGAACTTATTCTAAATTGAACTTATCTGATCTTATTCTGTCTGAAAATAAGTCAAAAAGAACGGGCCCTAAGTTCAAGAAATAATTTTAACAAATAAGGGCCTGTTCTCTTCGTCTTATTTTTACTGAACTTATTTTGAACTTATCTTGTCTGAACTTATTCTGTACTTATTCTGAACTAAATTTATCTGAACTTATTCTGAACATATTCTGAAGTTATTTACTAAACTTATTATTCTGAACTTTCTGAACTGAATTTATCTGAACTTATTTTGAACTTTCTGAACTAAACTTAGGGCCTGTTCTTTTCGACTTATTTTCTGATAGAATAAGTCCAGATAAGTTCAGTATAGAATAAGTTTAGTTTAAAAAGTTCAGAATAAGTTCAGAAAGTTCAGAATAATAAGTTTAGTGAATAACTTCAGAATAAGTTCAAATAAGTTCATTTCAGAATAAGTTCATAGCAAGGGTCTGTTCTCTTCGCCTTATTTTCAGACAAGATAATTTAGAAAAGTTCAGTTCAGAATAAGTTTAGTTTAGAAAGTTCAAAATAAGTTCAGATAAGTTCAGTTTAGAAAGTTCATAATAATAAGTTTAGTAAATAACTTCAGAACACGTTCGGATAAGTTCAGTTTAGAATAGTTCAGAATAAGTTCAGTAAATAAAGTTTATAATAAGTTCAGACAAGTTCAGTTCAGAATAAATTCAGACAAAATAAGGTGAAAAGAACAGGCCCTAAGTTCAGTAAATAACTTCAAAATAAGTTCAGAATAAGTTCAGATAAGTTCAGTTCAGAATAAGTTCAATCAAAATAAGGCGAAAGGAACAGACTCTTATTCTGAACTTATTTTGAATTGAACTCATCTAAACTTATTCTATTTGAAAATAAATCGAAAAAAACAGATCCTAAGTTCAGACTTACTTTATTTCTTATGCGTAAGTAGTACAGCCATCAGTAAATAATAGGTGGTTGGATAATAAATGGGGTAAATTAATGGGTAGGGTAGGCTTACCCAACCTAAAAGCCACCCTTGTTTGAGAAAAGGAAAAAAAAGCTAATGCAGATTCAACCAGTCAAATCAAATTCTCATCTACAAATTTGAGCTAGACCATACAAGGCCACTAACCCTAGCCATAATTGAGACTAGGAATTCTACCACCGCGCACGGCCTTAATATTTGACTTTCAAAAATCCTATCTTGTGTCATATCCTTCATGAATCCTGTTTACGTCACATTGAATTCGATAACCTCCTCCCTGTTTTTCTTTGGCCTCCTTTTACCTCTCTTATATGAAATCTCGTCTCTTAATGTGATCGAACTATCTGAATCTCGCCTCCCGTATCTTATCCCAGTTACTGCAACCCCAACCTTTCCTCTAATCATCTCATTTCTTATTCGATCTAATCTCATATAGTCACACACCTAATATATCATCAATATCTCTGCTGCCATCACCTTTCGAATGTGAGCCTTCTTTACCGACCAACACTCTAAGTCATATAGTTAGTGAGATTGATAAAGTGTTTTATAACTAATAATAAATCAACAGTTTAAGATCTCAACTTCTAGAACGTTGAATTGCAAAATCTCGAGCCACAATCAACTTCTGTGCGTATCTAACCAGGTGCACGTCAATATTCATTACAAGTTCTGACCGTTCCATGACTGCACACACGACACAGCACAGTAGCAAAGTAGACAAACGACAAAAGTGAAACTTGGAGCGAGATAGAAAGCAGAGGCTTAAGCTTAGAATGGGTAGAGTTACAGTGAGTAATCACCTTAATTACCTACAGGTGGACATAAACATTACCCGTAAACCGTAACATGGCCAAAAAAATAAAGGCAGAGACGGATCAAATCTCATCTGACAATCACTCCCCATGCCAAATGCCGACCATTTAGCCAGGGACCCCCCCCCCCAATCATCATTTCATCCTGTCCTCACCTTATTCATTCTTCTATCCATACGTCTTTCTCTTCCCTCCATTACTCCTCTCCTAATTAAGCTCTTCTGTACTGCACTCAGCATTTCTAATTAGGGTTCGGATTATGCTAATCCGTAATTAAGCTGAACATCAGCAGTTCGCAGATCTATAGATTTGCTGGGAGATTTGCAGCAAGAGAAGATCTTTCCCTCCTTTTTCTCTAACATCTGCTTCCTTGATCTGCAACTAACTAGGGTTAAAGTGGAACATAACCCTAGATTTTTTTTTGCTGGTTGAAGATGAAGATGAGGATGCCACCCCCACTGTCGCTTCTAATTCTGCCTGGTATTCCCCTTTCTCACTAATTCCCTTTAAATTTGGACGGAAATTGGGGAACACTGTACACCTTTCTTTCTCTCTCACATCATGTGTCTGATCAGTCTCGATTAATCCTCTGATTAGTACTGTTTCCTAATTAGGGTTTAGAAACAAATAGGGTTTAGTGGGTTAATCATCCCCACTATATTATTTTTGTCAAATCCTATGTTTTTTCAATTAGTTTATATCCACTTCCCCTTTTAATCCCCCCCATCATTATTGCTTCCTTGTCGTCTTCTTCTGCCCATAAAAATATTGTGATTAACTGTTAAGACCTCAAATTACTGAATATCGATCTAATTTGTAGTATTTCTGGGTTCTGGGTATTGCAAATTTAATGGAACTGAGATATTTGGAGAGAGAAATTGCTTTCAATCCTTCACAAAAATTACCATTTTCTCCCCACCTCCAACCCTAAATCGACCTCAATCAACACCAGAACCGAGATCCGACCCGGACCCGGAAATGGTCCGATACATGGAATGCCAGAAGAACCACGCCGCCCATTTGGGCGGTCACGTGCTCGACGGCTGTGGCGAGTTCATGCCGGCCGGAGAAGAGGGCACTCCTCTTGCGCTTAAGTGCGCCGCCTGCGACTGCCACCGCAATTTCCACCGGAGAGAGGCGGAGGTGGGGTCTTCAACAGCCGCAACGCCGACGCCGACGCCGCCTCCACCCCAGCCGTCGTCCACCACCCCCAATTGCTACATCTCCTTCGCCAACAACAACAACATTTCTAAACCAACCGTCATCCGCCCGCAACCACGAGCTCCGGTAATGATGGCGTTCGGAGGCGGCGCCGCCGCGGAGTCCTCCAGCGAGGACCAGGCGGCGGCGGCGCAATTTGCAGAACAATACGGGGTTTCAAAGAAGAGGTTCAGGACCAAGTTCACTCAAGGGCAGAAGGATAAGATGACGGAGTTTGCTGATCGGATCGGGTGGAGGATCCAGAAACAAGACGAATCGGAGCTCCAGAGGTTCTGCCAAGAAGTTGGGGTCAAGCGGCAAGTGTTCAAAGTGTGGTTGCATAATAACAAGCAAGCTAGTAAGAGGAAGCAATCTTAGCTACTCCCGCCATTGATGCTGTGCTAGTTAAGCTAGCTAGCTACATCGTTTGATTTTAGAGGAGAACTTGGATTTGTTGTTGTATCTAGGGGGGGCAAAAAAAAAAAAACTGTGAGAAATATATGCTTGGTTAGGTTGCTCAGATGAGATTCATTGGATTTTAGTTTAGATTTTTTTTTTTTTTTAGATTTTGGACATTTTTGAGATGAGAGCTGAATTATATATCTTTGAGATTAATGTGTATATTTTGCTTAATCTGGTTATTTTTGAGATAATTGAGGGGAATGCTAGCTATTTTCATTTCAGAAACAGCAAAGCAAAAGCATGAGACAAAAGTATACAAGCATCTTCTCGATTATGGGAGAGCCACATTTCATGGCATATATAAGGATATCAGCAAGAAGAAAAAAGGAAGACGGGCATTCTGAAGGTACCGTAAATCCCAAAATGTGCAGAAAAACCTAACAGCCATGACTAAGTGGTATCGTCCTCGAGCTCTATCACTGTACCACTACCTACGTTAATGGCGGAAGCATCTGCACCTTGAGTATGGGTAGAAGAATGTTCAACGCCTTGACCATCGGAAGAAGCTTCTTGACGACTGGAAGAAGCGTCTGCACCTTGAGTACGGGTAGAAGAATGTTTTGCGCCTTGACTGCCGGAAGAAGTAGCTTCTTGATGACTGGAAGAAGCTTCTCTACCTTGAGTAGAGGTAGAATAATGTTCCGTGCCTTGACTACCGGAGGAAGCTTCTCGACCTGAACTTGCGTCTGTGGAAGAAGCTTCTGGATGTGAATTCACCTGGGTGGACCCGTGGCTGTTGGCGTTCTTGGCTCGCTCTGTTCTGGCACTAGCACCAACCTGGGCGGTGGCTTCGGAAGCCTTCTCTTTGGCTGCCTCGTAGTTGGCCTTAGCTTCGCCTGACATTCCTTTGCGTTCCGAACCAGACTGTGAAGCCCCATGTGGTGTTTCGTGTGGTGCGGTCTGCGCCGATGTGTACGCTTCTCCCACTTGATGCATTGCATCCTGGTACACATGTCCAGCTCTCTCCTTTGCTTGCTTTAATGCACCCGAAACCCTTTTGGTTGCCTCCTGACTCTTCTCTGAAGCCTGGTGGAATGCCTCCGAAGCTCCTTGTTGCGCAGTTTGAGAAATGTGATTGGATGCAGCGGACGCTCCTTGCATCGCCTCTTCAGCTTTCTCGGAAAGATGCAGTTCCTTGGTTGCATCGTGAGCCTTCTCAGAAGCTTGCTTGGTTGCATCGGAAAGCCCTTTAGTAACATCATGAGCCTTCTCAGAAACCCGGTTGGCTGCATCAGCCGCTCCCTTTTGAGCAGTCTCGACAGCATTCTTGGATGCCTCAGAAGCTCCTTTGGCCGCGTCCTGAACCTTGTGAGCGGCTTGCTTGGATGCATCTATTTAGATCAAATCAATCTCAATGGGCAACTTATCAACTGAAGAAAAATAACGCTATATGCTTAGTTAAGCAAGAGGAACGATTCCCATATGATAATCAAGCAAGAGGAATTATTACCAGATGCTGCACCAACGGTTTTGTGCGCTACGTGTTCAGCACCTTCCTTCACTTGACTGGGGTTCCATTTCCTGATCGCAAGCATTGGGTTGAGAGAGAATTAGCTGTTAACAGGTACTTTTGATGAAAGAAGTCATAAGCTCAGGTGTGAAATAATATAACGAGATCAAAGTTCAGAGGTGAAATAGGAAATCTTCAAAAGGATCAAAAATTAGTGTCACAATCTCCACTCCAATATTCGGTCTTGAAACTAATCAAATACGTAGGAATCAAGAAGCTTAAGGTATTCATTATAGACAATGCCTATCCTACTTTTTCACAATATACATACCAAACAAGACAGTGTGAAAGTTCGAGTTCTAGTCCCATTGTGACCTTATCACTGCCACAACCCTCTCCCAAATGCCAATTGAAAAACCTTGTTGCTAGATCACTACATAAAAATGGTACCAAGAATGCTTGCTGGGTGAGCACACACTCAGAAAATCAGAATATAATCAGTTCTATCTAGTGAAAATTATATTTCTGATCCTTCCATAAGTGGGCCACTCAAAAATTCATATGTAAGATCTTATATCCACCCCCCCAAAAAAAAATAAAAAATACAGTGTCGTAACCCTAACATAGGAAGCCGCATGAAGTCTTAGCTTAGTAGTTAATTTTAAAAGCTCTATAAGTACGTAAAATTTGGTTTATGTTGTAGCTAGATCAAAAAAATAATGCACGAAACAACTCGTTAGTACCCTAGAAATGTAATTGGTAGCACCTAGCTTCTAAGAAAATCCACCCCCCACCCCCAAAAACAAAAAACATAAAGGAATGAGAGATAAGTTCGCATTGTTAAGTACGTAAGTAGATTGACTAATAAGACATGAAGGCCAAGGTTATACGCAAGTCTGCATTATTAGGAAGCTAAAAAGCCCCTGAGCAACGTGCCAACTACCATCTCGTCCCAATTTTCGGTTTTTCCTAATAATGACGCAGTATGCAAGCCAAGCACAACTATTGCTTGCAGTTAATTAATCTTTTTGTTCTTATCATTAAAAAACTAAGCTACAAAACATAGTACAATGCAATTATAATACAATAAATAAGAAAATTGAACTAGACCGGGCCAATCGGCTTTATTTTGTTTGTTTGTTTTTTTTTTTGAAGTATGGGTAACTTACATGCAACACTTGTTTAGAGTACCTTTAAGGGTCCCATCTTTGATTTAGCAAAAACAAAAACACACATGGTTTGTACATTTATTTGACACAAAATAACAGCATTTTGGCTTATACTTGTGCCAAAACAGCAATTTAATTAGTACGACTCTGATGAGCAAAGATTGATTCAATGTACCCAGTCCCATTTTGGATGCTTATCTAGTGAAGTAATGAGGCACGTTTTTTTTTTTTTTGGGGGGGGGGGGGGGCGGGGGGGGGGGGGGGGGGGGGGGGGGAGGCCGGGGGGCGGTAAACACAACCAGAAACCAGAAACCAGATGAGCAGCCACTTTAGTTTTTGGACTAACTGAGCGGAAGCCCCATACGCTTTCTGGTTTTGGTTCAAGAACTTGGAACAATGGCTAACCAAAAAAAATCAATTTGTTTTTTCTAATTGTTATATATTTATTTTCTTTTAAATTTTATTTGTATTATGACATTTTGGGTTGTAAACGTAGGAACATATAGTAAAGAACTAAAGATTTAGCAAACGTTCGGCAATTTTCTTAGGAAAACTGTCCCATCCCACATAAAATCGTACGTCAACAACTCCCAACCCCATAAAATTGTAATGTACCAATATGTGCTTTCCTTTAAGGGTTTGTTCTTTTCATATGGATAGAGCGGATACGGAATAGAAAAGAATGAAACAAAATGGAAAGGAATGATAATTTTTCTTGCCAGAGTAGGGATGAGTAGGACGGGGTAGGAATGATTATAGTATAGTAGGAGAAAGATGAAATTATTCATATCAAAATGTGAGGAGTGTAAGGGATTGAGAGGGAGTAGGAAGCAATAGAAAGGAATAAGAAATAGAGCAATTTCTTATGTGCTCACGGAACACATGCTCATATCGCCGCGTGTAGATATTTTTCATGTGTATTATTCATACATTAATTTCTAATATATATTTGCTAATGTGGCTTGTGAAAGTATTTGCTTTTAAGAGTACAGAGCTGTCAAATAGGTTGGGTTGGATTAAGTTTGTGTTTATATCGAGTTTAAACGGATTGAGAAATCCACAACCTGAATCTAACCCTTTTATTGAAGGGGTTAAACACATTAACTTGTACCAGTTTATTTTTTAAACAGGTTGATTTGAAATGTAATCATTAACCCATTTAATATAAAGGGGTCAGGTTCAAATTATCTAGTTACCCGTTCACCGCTTAATATGTTGAAATATGATTATTGAGCACTATAAATCAATCTTTTGAGTAAAATATATCGTCATGATGCAACCATTGACTGTGGTCCACAAGAACCACAATCTCAAACTAAAGATTGACTTGATTAAACCCCATGTTATCACAATTCCCCCAAAAAATACATGAATTTGGTAAAACGGGTCAACCTATTTAACCCCATTTAATTAAATAGATTAAATATGTATTTTTTGTGTCAAAATTCTCAACTTGAACTAGACCAATTAATTAAACAGGTTAAACGCATCAACCATTTAATTCAACGGTGGAAAACCTTTACCCAAACCTACAAAATTTCATATTTGGTTCGGATAAGTAATCGTATCGGGTTAACTTTTGACATACCTACAAAAGTATGATATAGGTATTGGGAAAAGACAATTATTTCTAAGGGGTGTAAAGGAATGGAACAGATTAAAATCACGTACGAAAAGAACAAGCCCTAAGCTGGTTAAGTATGAGAACTTTGTGCCTTGGTGGGCTACGGGAGGTTTGACTATGAAATTCTTAATCTTAATGCTAGAAGAGAGGCTTAAACTAGGTTACAATGACACACCTTTCTCGGCTTATATTTCTCTGAACTTGAATCCGGTTATCCTATTCAAATACAACCCAACCAAATCGTGAACGCCATAGAGAAGGCCGTCGAGCACATAGATAATAGGCTTAACCAAAAGGCTTAGCCAAAAGATTGATTAGTCAGTCAACCTTATATGAAAATGATTTATATCTATAAATGCGTCCTTAAAGAATGGGCGAACAAAAATAAAGCAAAATAATAAATGTCTCACTACAAGATACTTATTACGTATCTTGTTTTGATTTAATAGACACATTATCGTGTATTAAATTGAAAATAAATTTATATGTCTTGCTTTGTTTTAAAAGATATTTTATCATATATTAAATTAAACATAACTTTATATGATAGAATAGTTGAATAATATTGCCACTTAATGACTTGTTAAAACTCCAATGTTTTTCATAATTATAAAATTACACATATGATAAGTCTTTTTCGATGATGTTGATCCGATTAAGATATCATTTTATATTTCTCGCTGACGAATCCTAAGGACTCTTAACTCGATCATAATAATTGCAATTATAAATTTGGTGATTTTAAATGATATAAATGCCACATGACGTATTATCATTTAAACAAGAACAACTGTTCATTATAATTAATTGATCAAAACAATTAATCGAAAGGATATTTAAAAAACGAATAAGAAGAAAATTAAAGAGAGAAAATGGGAAGATACAAGGAAGGTGTTACCCAGAAATTTTGTTGTGGACCCAATTTTTAGCTTCTTCGGCCTTTTTGACGACTCCATCCATGTCAAACGCCGTACACACCCTCCCACTGTCCGCCACCACCACCGCCATTGCCACCACCGCCACCGCCCACATCCACGGCGTAGATCTTCTCAATCTGCTGCTCATCCCCATCTCTCTCTCTCTCCCCCCTTTTGTGTAAAATGCAGTCAGGTTCCCAATGCAATAATATTATTAATTATTATGCACGAAAATGAGGAGTTAATTAAAGAGTATTGTGGAGATGAGATCCTGAAGAATAGTTTTCGAAATCTCGCGTCTTACGTGGCGGATTGTCACTCTCATATTCAGTCTCTGCTTACCACGTGTGCAGGAACCTTGCTATACTTTTGTACACTTTCTTGACATCTGCCCCTCCGTCTGCCGCATCTTCTGCTATTTGTCCTAATAATTTCTCTCTTTCCTACATTTTTAAATCAATGTCCCATTTTTGTTCAGAAATTTTTTCTTATATACAAAGAAAACAGACTTTTTTTTAAAGATTAAAGATCTGTCAATAGGGGGAGATTGATTATTTGAAAATGACCTGAAATTATTTTTCTTTATCTTTGAGTTTTTTGACGTGTTTGGTAAGCTTAGATGTTTTACTAATAGTTCACTGTTTTACGAACTGTTAGTAATTTTATTAGCAATTAGCTGTGATGCACTAGTAGTTAATTGTTCAACTAACAATTTAAAATAGATGCATTTGGTAAATGTAACTATTAAAATAGTAGATTTATACAAAATAACTAAAAGAGGCACAATAAATAAAGATTTTCAGCAAAAAAAAAAAAAAAGAATTGGGAGGCAATGGTTTGTAGTGGTCCATAGCTATTCTTATGCAAGTACAAATACTAATTACAAGAATAAGTGGTGTTGCAATATAAGAGAATTTATGTAAAACCAAATTACAAGGATGAGGTTTCCATTTCAGATGGCACAAAATCATATCTTATCTTGTCAAGAAATTTTAATGTTTTTTTTTGGGGGGTGTGTAAAAGAAGGGTCAAGTCCTAAGAAAGATAATCATTCATTACAGACACAAGCCGTGGTCAAGCTACCCTAGAATTATCCTCAAACACTTAACTAGTACCTCAAAATGAGAATTGGGAGGGGAGTCACACAACATAGTAGAAGGAGAGCTATCGACCTCCAAATTAAATACCAAGATAATAATATTCATAAATTTAATGGGTTTAGTTAGTGTCAAGGAGGTCTTAATTTAGTAATTAAGACTGGAATTTAGAGTACATCAGATCTCAGATTCAATTCTTCTCTTTCCATTGATATATTGAGGCAAAGGCAAACAAATGAAAAGAAGTGAATCGTGAAGCGGAGAGATAAGGGCTGGCATGAAAAAGAAGAGCTTATCAGATAGCCTCGGGATGACTTGCTCAACATGGATGAGCACTTGTCCATTTCAATTAGCGCTAATTAAGTAGGCAAGTCATCCCTGGCTACCAAATCAACAAGCCTCTTCTTTTCATGCAAGACTCGCTCTCTCTCTCTCTCTCTCAGTCATGTCCATTTCATGTTTGAGATGGGTATTTTAGGGTTTCAGCGACTCCTTATATAGAGAAGGATAAATAGATGAAAGAGAAGAATAAATGAAAATAATGGGTTACGATTTGATTCTGATTGTATTCCAAGATAATAATCACTTTAGCCCACACCCTGCTTCCTTGTCGATAATGTGCCTGAGCAAATACTGTCACTTTTGGCTGACTTGTTTAATTTGTGTCTTTGCGGGTTCACTTTATGATCATTAATTTTGACTTGCATAAATTAAATATCGTCAGAATTTATTCCCCAAAATTTATGCACAATATATGCACAGGTATCGAATCACATCAATTCAACTATATATGCGTCGTGACTAGTTGTATAGATAATTGTTGAAGCAACATTTATAGCTAAGATTTTATGACTATGATTGATCGATCAGATATATATATATATATATATATATATATATATATATTTTGGATTAAAATTGGCCCCAAAAAGAATCTATTACGACCGTCAAATGGACCACTTCCACTATTCAACTAGCATCTTATTGTGTGTACGGATTGGGTTCCACACATTTTTCAAAGGACATTGACTTTGAAAATGCATCTTATGTTAGAATCATTTTGTTAAATTCATTCAAACGTTTTCTGCTCTTATACTGCAAAAAATGAAATGAATTGTATTAATCAAGTATTCAAGACTAAGTACACTGAAGTTAAGCAAGATTAAGTTTAAACTTTATAGAAAAGATGAATATCAGATTCTCCTTTTGGATGGTAGTGTTTCATAATGTCATGCCTCTTAGCTGATAATTATTTTCCAAGGAGCACTTAAATGAATTATATGTTAAATTGCTATATAATATTGCAAGTTTGCATGCTCGATCCACGTTCCTTCTCGGCCTAAGTATTGATTGAGATTCTAGATGTCGTTATCTAGATTAAAGTTGGCAAAAAAGGGTTGTATGTATCAAGGTTAGTAAATGGACCACTGGCTTGTGCTTTATTGTGCATAAAGTTGAGCCCTTTTTATAGAGTATTTTGACCTTAACAGAGCATCTTATGTTACGATAGTTTTGTTCAATTCTATTAAGAAATTTTCTCGCTTTGAATATTTTAACAAAAATCATATTTACTAGCTACTCGAGATCAAATATGAACCTCATAATGAAGATGAATCTCGCTTAGCTTTCTCCTTGGATGATAACTTAAAAAATCCCATTTGTCGGCCTTGTTTTGATGATCTAGTGCTTGCCCCATATTTTACTATTTTCATCTGTCATTTCAATCCTTTAGCGCATATAGATGGTTAGGTTAATGGAGATAGATGTACCTTTCTATTAATATTATATATGTAATGTCACTGCTCTTTACAAGAATCTACAAAATGAATAGGGTTTTCACACACTAAATCTAGTGCATTTAGAATTTTACATTACATTAACGTTGTGTCAGCAATAATTATTATGGTATTGAGAATTCTAAGAAAAGATTGTATTTGCATCTAATTATGCACCTTGCATGCTTCAAAAGTTTGTTTGATCCTTTAATTTACATAACCACGAATCTAATTTGGCCTTTAATTTGTTTCCATTAACTTATAATCAATGTCAAATATGCCTTTATGTTTTGGAGAATAGGCGTATATAGAAAAAAAGTTGTATGCACATTGGATGATATTCTGTTAAAAAAGAAAATCTTCTATGAACTTAGATAAATAATACCTTTTAACCAAGTAGCAAATTAAATGTTTCTAACATAGAGAACAATGGAACCCATACGTGATGCATGTAACTAATGTTTAAACCAGTCAAAAATCATAAATGGATTGATTAGAAATCTAAGTATTAGTAATACTCATACGTAGTGGAGAATACAAAAGGCTTAATATATTGCTGGGAATTTTTATCTCTAGTCAACTTCACTCAACTAGTCAACTCCACTCAACAGCCAATAAACCCTCTATAATATGTCATGGCCATGCTATTCACAATGGTTAAGATGAGATTTCCCAACATATAGTAAAAGAAATCACAAGCCAACTTGTACATAAACAGAACACACAATACGACATACATTATATTTATGTTTTAATGTGAAACAATTAAGGAATGATGTAGATGGAATTGAAATTCAAATATCTGATAATAACTCATAGAAACTTTACCAGTTGATCTAACTGATACCCATATAAATCATATTCATTTAAATATATGGAAGAATAGAAGGTCTAACATGAAGAAGGAAGAGCCGGTCAACGTAGCCAAGGAGGACTGCCTAGTGCCTAGCTAATGGGTGCTTGCCACAGCCTCATCGATTTATTGGCATTGCAATAGCATATAAAGCACCCGAATCTCAAAGGACCAGGCAAGTCATCCTTGGCTAGCAAACGAGGCTCTTCCCTTCATGTAAGGCCTCTCTTCCTGTCGATCTCAAATTAACTCAACTCCTCATACCATAAAATGGATGAAAATTGTACCCTTTAATGGTCACCCTTTATATAACCCACCCACCGAAAGGAATCTAGCTGCCATAATTTACATATTTATTATTGGGTCATTGTCACAGAAACACAAATAATTTAGTTTAAACGGGTGGAAGTGATAAGCAACTATTTTTGACCATTGGTCGATGGAATGGAATAAAATTCCCTCAATTTGGGTTGACTCGGACATGCTGGACTGTCGAGAGGAGGGACAAGCCCAACAATGATTTGATTCTTCTCCTGGCATTCCTGTCCACGCGTCCCAGCACATCTCTCTCTCAACCATTAGGGACGTGTCATATGCCATTCCTGAAGGATTTCTACTCTTTTTACTTTTTCTTTTTTTTTTTGGTGATCTACATGGCATCAGCTCAGATTCATTATAGTGACATCTTCCTTGAGTTAAAAACAAAATGTACATCACCTCATCTTGAGTGAATTGATTATATGTGGTATGTTGCTCTCTGTTTTTTTTGCCCCCTTCTTCAATTTGCATCTCAATACTCAGTTCAAGTTAGTCACAAGTAGAAGTGTATTTGAGCCGATCCGAGTTTAAACTTACTATGTTAGTTTAACGCTCATCTTGAGAGCTCAAATTCTAGCTCGTGCCTCGACGAGCTCGACTCATCTAAGGTTCGAGCCTAAGCTTATAAGAAGTCATTCAAGTCTCATTTGAGGCTCAAGCCTAGTTTTAGTTATTCTAAGACTTCGATGCTTTGAGTTTAATCTTAACTTATTTAAGGCTCAGATTGCCTTTTAGGATTTGGATATATACTGATTTTAATTTACTTCTTATAAAGTTCAAATGTATAATGAAATTCCCAAATAAACACAAAAGGATTGGTGGACGTACTTAACTTGTGCAACCATAGGACACTGTAATTTCTCATCATCTGTAGTTGACGGATTGCAAGCATCATTGGCCAATTTGTAAGAAATTGGAGTTAAAACTTGGATAAGCTATACAATTATTCTGACTCTAGCTTTATATATATATCTAGCTTTATATATATATATATATATACACACACACACACACACACACATGTGATATGAATAGTAGAAAAGTGTTAAATTTTAAATAGGCGAGAGAGGAAAAAGGAAAGTAATGCTGGACTATCGGATATGAAAGCATATTATATTGTTGTGGTAGTCTATCCATTAATAATAGTTTTCTATGTTGATCAAAGTAATTACTTTTATACAGAAAGTTTAGTTTTTTCAAACCCTAACATTTATTTCGTAAGAAGGCCCATGAAGATTGAAATGTTCGATAGCTTGGCTTGTTTAGATTTGACAAGCTCACAAGTGTGGATTCATAAGGCTCGAGCTCGACTCAGATAACCAAACAAGTTTGCTTCAACTCAGTTCGGACTTGCCACAATTTTATATGACATGGGTAATAGAGTGACTTTAGAATGTACAATGTGCATAGGATACATAATAATATCAAACATGAGATCATCAAATTAGAAAATCCAAAAAATATAGGGTTAATAACGGCAGGGTTGGAGAACCCTTCATCATCTACTCTTCTTATGTATTTTTTTTTTAATTCCTAATAAATGAACACCAAAAATAACAGAAAACCAAAAGTGGCGCAACATCGCAAAACTGCCATCCCCCCCCCCCTCCCTGTTGATCTTCATCCATCAGTCCCTTCTCTCCATCTCCTTGAGCAACATTTCTCCCCTTGCGACGTCGTTTTCATAGGAGAGAGAAAATGTCCGGGGGAGATGCGGAGGAGGCGAGGCCGGCGCTCCGGAAGCCCTTAATTCAGACGGGCAGTTGGTACGCCTTATGAACCCCAATGCCGCCGCGGCTAGCACCACCTCAAGCATGGTCAGTGCCATGGGCCGCAGACAATCGAGCATTTTTAGCTCCATGGTCAATATCAAAGATTCCGCCATCTCCATTGTTTTTTGCGTCCTAATCGTTGCCCTTGGCCCCATCCAATTTGATTTTATTTCTTCCCTTCTTTTTTAAAATTGGTGCTTTTTTGTGTTTCCTCTGAAATGTTCCAAAATTTTGGTGGGTAGTTTGGGTATTCCCCACCAACACAATCACAAATCATTAGCGATCTCAGGCTTCCGCCCTCAGAGGTGCGAATATGTCTCGTAATTTTTGGTTTATTTCTTTCACATTAATTAACTTTTTTGAGGATTAATTTAACCGTTTTATGGGAACAGTTTTCTCTGTTCGCTTCGCTAGCAAATGCGGGAGCAATGGTTGGAGCAATTGCTAGTGGCCAGATTTCTGAGTACATTGGACGCAAAGGAGTATGCTTTTGGTCCTGCAATCTGATGTCTTTCTTATTTGCAAATCATGATTGATAATCGTCGAGGGATGTTCTCAACTATAAGCCTATAATAAGCTTAAGCCATGGGTTAAAAGCTAATACCTAACTAGCTAATAGCAAATAGCTGATCCAATCAGCTAAATAGGGCCACAATGTCTTATATGCTCCTCATGCAAGGGCCATTCGGGTTTAAAGAGTGGATGATGATTGATGCAACTTTACCTTTTTGTACAAACAATAGTTCAGATTTAGAGACTGTTGAGATTTGACCTTCAGACTTCTCAGTTAGATCAATTGGTCATACCATGTCATCCTATCTCAACCAAAAGCTTAATATAGTGGCTCTAACGAAATGTTTGATATAGGGGTGTTTGGCAAACAGCTTTTTGAAGAGTTTTTTGGCTAAAAAGAACTTTTTTGACCAAAATTAGCAGTTTGACCAAGTAAAAAAGCTAATATAAGTGTTTGGTGAAAGAGCTTTTTAGAAGAGCTTTTTGAGTCCAAAAAGCTACTTTGAAAAAGCTAATTCTATGAGCTTTTTGGAAGAGTTTTTTTGAAGGACTAACTTTTTGTCTTACAACTTTGTTAGAAACAGCTAATTTCACCAAATAGTTTTTCTACAAACAGTTAATTGAAACAGCTAACACAAACAGCTAATTGAAATAGCTGACAGCTAACAGCTAATACAAATAGCTAACAACTAACAGCTGTTTGTCAAATAGGGCTATACTCTAATGACAGGTTAGCAAAAAAATAAGTCCCATGATTATTGGAAATTGCTTTATTTTTCTGGGAGTCTCATATTGAAATGTTGAGACTTTGAAAAGGTCTCCTAGAGGTACTGAAACCATGTTTCTTTCTGTAAATTGCAGTCCCTGATGATTGCTTCGATTCCTAACATTATAGGATGGCTTATGATATCATTCTCCAAAGTAAGTGAGCAAGCAACTTGGATATATATGTTCTGCTTTAAGTATTCCATTGTTCATCGGCTTCTGCACTTGTGCATCTTACTGTCCACTGCTCCCTCCAAAGGATATCTCGTTTCTTTACATAGGACAGCTGCTCAAAGGTTTTGGTGTTGGCATTATGTCATACACGGTAAATCCTGTAATACCTTGGGCTTGTTAGTTTCACTGTTATGCGGAATGGATGGATGCATCTTTAGTGATCTTCCTTGTGATCAGCTGCCTGTTTATATAGCTGAGATTGCACCTCAAGAAATGAGAGGAGGCCTGGGATCATTGAACCAGGTTTTGCCCTGTTTTCCTCTGCCTTACTGTCTGGTCATCTATTTTGCTAATTGTTAATCGGGCGTAATAGGTTTAGGCCCAACAGCCACGTAAGTCACCTAGGGCAACAACACTAACTATCCCCTAAGCTATGTAAAGGGGTTTAAGGGCTTAGCCTCTATAGACGCTATGAGGTAAATAATATATCTCCCATATTCTCCTATTTCTCTCTCACGGCTGAACTACCATCTATCGAGTTCTCGGATTTAGGACGTGAAAACCTAAAGCGACTCTAGTAGCCGCTTGGTATTCTTATTGACGTGGACTGGTATTCTTATGACTGTGGACTATTACCGACAGTATACTTCCGCATCCAAGTTAGTCCTATCTATTCCTACAGTGGTATCAGAGCCTAAGCTGTTCGGATTACTCCCAATTCTTAGATTAACAAACTGTCAAACCTAAGTTACGCTTGTGATTATTTGCTTAATGTTCGTAATTATGCAAATCTATTAATTCCAAAAGCAGGCTTCTGTGTTTTTAATGGAATGAATTGACTAAAAATTGGAAATTTAATCACGATAACTGAAATAAATCTATGCCCAGAAAACATACTGCATCATATTTCTCTAGATTGCTTGTAAAATCATACAACTTATAGAGTTATGTGTTAATCCTGCCAAGATCATTGTGCGTGAAATATGATTAGTCGGTTAATTATCATCATTAGGCAATCAGAAAGCATGAATCTTTATATTACTGAGTGTAATCATAATGAACCAGATTCAAGAACACATATGCCTTGTGATGCTAGCATGTTCTGTTTATCATCTTTCGTCAAAAAAGGGGAACCCGAATCCCTAACCCTAACCCTAACAGTCTCTCTGCCCCTCTTGACTCTAAAACCCTAACCCATCAAGACGATGGTGGCAGTAAAGACCTTAGTGGTCTGCCACCAGACAGTCCCCACCACTCACGCCTTTGTGGCGGATGTGGCGGCGGGGCCTCGGTGGCCCCCCCTGGCAATCAAAAAAGGGGGTAGAAAACGGAAATAGGGGAGCTCGAACCATATCCATCAGAAAACACCGCGGAGGGGTGGCGCGTGACCGTCACGCGCCGCCAACGAAGGTCATTTCATGATCTTCTTCCTCCCAATACCCCTTATCATCGTCGATCTACGCAAACTTGAGGAAACGGAGCCAGAAAACACCATTCCAGGAAGCGCGTGAGACCACGCACCACCGCCTTAGTGGCGCGTTTAGCGCGTGGTCACCTTCCCCAGACTCAATTTCGGCCGATCTACACCGTGATGCCCTCGGTCCTCGTCGAGATAGCGTAGATCAAAGACTGAGAGCTTTTCAATGTGGCGGTGTGGCGGTGGTCATCACTTGGGTGTTTTTTTTTTAAAAACCTAGAACGGCGGCAGCGGGTGCTGTGCTCGGGGTGTCGAGGAAGGAGCTTAGTGCCCTATTTCCATGGCCACGGCACTGGGAGAGCCAGAGAGATAGAGATGGGCAGAGAGGTCGAAGAGAGTAGAGAGAGAATTCGAAGCAGCAGGCAGAGAAAGACCAAGAGGAGAGAGAATTTGAGAGTCAGGCAAAGACCGAGAGGAGAGAGCGAGAGAGCTCGGGTGGCAGAGAAGGAGTGATGGCTTAGGGTTAATAAGTGAGCTCACTCACCTATAAAAGGCCCGTTTGTGTGTTTGGGCCGGTTTGCTTCTTGCCACATTTCAATAATATGCGTCACACTAATTTCGACTATTTTGGGTCGAATTATTTTTCAGCCATTATTGTTTAATTATTATCATTAGTCATAGCATGATTTTAATTGAATTATAATGATATTCAAGTTGATATGTTTCACTTTCATGCAATCAGTTCATCAGTTGAATTAAGATTTCGAATTAGTTCTGAATACATGAATTTGTTATAAAAATATTAATATGTTTAATGTCGTATATAAATTCGTTTTATATATGCATCAATTTGAAATTCTCATGCCAAGTATCTAGTATAAATGTGTTTCATATGTTATATTTTATATGAATGTGTTTCATATATAAAATTAGTATTATGTAAATATATTTTTTACTCGAACTCAATAAATATCTATGTGATATAAAGATTCCCCTGACCGGTAAATGAATATGTTTCATAAGTTATATTATATAAATATGTTTTATATAATATCCCATCATATGAATATGTTTCATGATTTAATAATTTTATGCAGAAACATGAGCAATTATAAATTAGTTAATTGTTCTATCATTGTTGTAGTTAAAAAAAATGATTCATTAAATTTTACATGAATAAGTTTCATGCTATTATTTGGATATATAGGATATTTGATTATTTTATGAATGTGTTTCATGAAATTTAAATTTGCAATATTATATGAATACGCTTTATATAATTTGCGAGCTTTACTATGAATTCATTTCATCCAAACTTTAATGTTATATGGATCTATTCTATATATAATTAATTAATATTTGGATATATTTCATGTTACAAATTATGTTGTATTCAATTACATGGATATGTTTCATGTCAATCACCAATTAGTAGTATTGTATAAATATGTTTTATATATACGAACTACGTGAGTTGTAGTGAATTTGCTAATTTTAGCACTTTTTTCTTACCCAAATTAATGAATGTGGATTTGTTTCATCTTATCTGCTAATTATGTAATTTAGCAGTATTTTATGAATTGGCTTCATGAAATTTAAATTCGTAATATTACAAATGTGTTTTATAATTTGCGAGTAACATTTGAATAAGTTTCATGTTATATATAATTATATAAATGTGTTTTATATAATGCTATTTGGGCCTTTTGTGAACTTCTTTTATAACATGTTATTATTCGAATATGTTTCACAATATAGATTCATTTTATTGTATAAAGGCATTTTATATAATAATCTGAATTTCATGTTTGATATGTCATCGATAAAGTTCTAGATGACATATTAGTAGTTGTATATAATGAGATAACTTCATATAAATTTGGTTTACATAAAATTAGATATCTTTGTGATATTTCTAAAACGTTAATTAGTTTAACCATGATGTTCTCCATAAATTTTATTTTTATGAAAAAATGTGGTAATGAAATTATTAAAACTTCTAATTCATACTTGTATGAGACGATTATGAGCTTAGCGAAATTTTCGATCATGTAACATGGATAATGGAGTTTTTTTTGATAATTTAATTATTTGAAAATATGCCTAATGTCTACTATACAAATATATATTTTTAGATATGGCAACTAAAATATGGTTGGTAATTTGTTTACCAATGAAGAACTTGATAGTGCTAACTGTGGCACAAAGTATCAAAAGATTCAGTTTTCTCTAAGGGAGAGTGAGATGTTAGTACCCTCGTTAGGTTCTAGGTCTCCTTGGATGGCAAAGATGATACTACTAGTGAGCAGTATTGAGAAAATTTAAAATTATACCAAAAGTGGTTCGAGAATGGATCTACCAACATGCTATACTTTGTCGTATTGCATATGATGTCGATCTAGTGAGGGAATTAAAAGTCATCCCACTGTTGAGTATGCGTGGGATTAGCTGAGCATCAGGTTCATCCGAATCTATTTCCTCATAAAGATCTGGACCTAAGTTTGGTATTACGAAAGGGAAAAGGATTAAGGGAAGGAAAGAGAGGCATATAGCACGTGTGAGTGCTATGACTGTGGAAATAACAGATCTTATCCTTGGAATTGCCCTAAGTCGATAAAGATACTTTCTTCCACAGCCATTCCTGGATAATATGTATGCTTCCAAGTATTTGTTGCTAACTATGATCCTTAGTGGGTTGCAGATACGGGAGCAACTAAGCACATAGTTCAGGAACAAGTTGTTTTTGAACTTTCACCACTACACGGTGGGTTCATAAATTATCATTTTTGGTAACGACAATGAAAAAGATGTCCTTAAATTAAGGACAAATCATTTGAAGTTCTTTGAAGGGACTACGTTGTCTCTTCACAATACTCTCTATGCACCTGAGGTGCGAAATTTTCCTTGTGTCTTCTGTTCCTAAGATAAGTTTTCTTTAATTTTCGTCTAGATGTCTTAGATATCGTATGGCATGGTGATTTGTTTGGCCATGTCACATTGAAATGTTTAACAAAATAAAATATCTTCCATCCTTATCCCATTTTTGAATCTGTTTTAAACATGCTCGTTTTGACCATGAGGGTCGATATAAAGTTAACAAACTAGCTAAAGATGGTCTTTTAAGACTAACTCACTAGGTTTAAGTTGCATGATGTGAGTTATGTCTAGCTAGTAAAGTAATAGGAAATCTTTTTGTAAGGTTTCGAGGACATCGAATCCCTTAGCATTCATTCACTCTAGACATGTGCGGTCCATGAATGTGAAAGCATATCATGGAGCTATATATTCATGGTACAAGTATATGTGCCGACTATCTCACTGCTATTAGATACTTGATGTGTTCATATACTTTATAGCGGTAGTAGGACTCAATTGGGATGAAATATTCAAACTCTTCGAACCAATTGAGATATGAATATTTTTTTTGTGAAATGAATTCCCGCGATGATGGTTTTCTTAAGGATGAGTTTCTTAGCATTTGGTGAAATTTAAAAGGACCTCAATTTGTATGCGTTACAATAAGACTTTCAACCACTTCTCAGTGAGGGGGAGGATTTGAATTCTCACTGAGTTACCGAGAATGGTACACCTTCCTTATTTGGTAGGAATGGTAAAGGTTTGTCTATTAAGGAGAATGAGATTCGTCCTCAATCTCCAAATATTAAGGAGAGTCCTTTTTGAACATGTAGTTAGCCCTCACGTTCAGGATCCCACCTCCAATGGATAGTAGGAGTAATCTTCTCTCCCTACTCAAGGTTCCATGCCTCTTAGAGAAAAGGGGAGGAACACTTGGTCCCTTATCTCTTAGAGAAAGGGGGAGGAATTTCTCACCTAGGCAGACAAATAATGAAGGTCCCAGGATCCCAAGGATTGAGCGTGGAAGAATTCCTCAGTGATATTTTCAAACGTTGAGGAAATATTCCTATGCACTCTCGTGGGAGTTGAGGGATCTATCTCTTATCAAGAGGCGGTTGGTTCACCAAATTACAAAGAGTGATTGGATGCCATAAGGGATGAATGGACTCACTGACAGAGTTTGAGAACTCGTTGAAACTCTACCCCGACTTAAGTCTTCAAGATAAAACATCGAATGGATAGTTCAATTGATAAGTTCAAGCCCGAATACTCCTAACCCTGATTGCCTATTCGGACTTTGAGTTGTTCAAAATGGACGTAAAGGTTGCGTTTCTCAATAGTAATCTTGAGAAAGAGATTTATATGGACCAACCCATTGATTTTGTATCAAAGGGACAAGAGAACAATGTGTGTCATCTTAAAAGGTCCATATGCGATCTCAAGTACTATTCCAGTTCTTGGTACTCTAAATTCCATAAAACCATTTTGACTTATGTGTGGTTTCAAAAGACTATTGTGTATGTCGATAGATCAACATGGGGATTATGTTCCTTACGTTGATGACATACTGTTTACTAGGAACAACTTAGAGCTAATTAAAGCCACTAAAAGGTAGTTATTCTATGTCTTTAAGACAAAGTACACGGGTGAAATCAGTTGTGTCCTGGGAGTGGAAATAATCCAAAGTCCTCTCAAGAAGCATGCATCAAAATGTCTTAGAACGATTTTGTGTTTATAATTTCTAACTCGAAGATACTCCAGTTGAGAAGGGTTCAACCTTGAGTCTTACTCAATGTTCTAAAACAGATGACAAAATAGAGATAATGAACAAATGTCCCTAACCTTAGTATCATAGTAAACTCAATGTAAGCCATGTTATGTACATGGCCTGACATTGCTTTGTGGTTAGTTTGATAAGTCATTATCAAAATAACCCAAGACTTCCTGATTGACAAATCATCAGGAAAATCAAGCGCTACCTTCGTGGTATTAATAACTTAGCCTTTTGCTATCAAGGAGCAGGCATCAAATTGAGAGGATGTCAAATGTTGATTAGGGTGTTGACTCGGATGAATCTAAATCAACCTCAGGACATGCCTTTACCTTGATTGGGAGAGCCATGTCATGGTGCAGCAAGCAGCAAAGTTGCACAACAATGTCAGCTATGGAGGTAGATTGTGTATCTTGTACCATAAAGACAAAAAGTATTGTCATTGGGTATATATATAGATAAGGTGATTATGTTCCCTTAACTAAACCCATTCCTAATAATACGTTCAAAGCTCATTGGTTAAGTCTTGGAATTCATAAGGTTTGGTATTTAGACGTGTTCTGGTTCGTGATAGACATGTTTCTTTTGTAAATGGGCAAAATGCTCATAACTTATTGTTGCACGTTAGGCATATTGAAATGTCACAGGCTTTTGATTGGCCTAGTCACATAGGCAATCTCCCTGACACTTGAGTAGCGGGTAGGATGAGATTGAATCATATTGGCACTAGGTGTGCAATGTTGATTACTCACACTGGAAGTGTATGAGTATAATGAATATAGTCGCCTTAGTGAGAGTAAGATGAGACTCGAGAGAGTCGAGTATGAAATAAGTTTTCATATCGAAGCCTTAAAAGCCGAATCTTAAGTGTCAAGATTAACATTCAGTATGTTGATCTAGTGGCTCAAATTAGATTTTTGGATGAAAATCTAGACTGATTATTCGTATGGCATAAAGAGTGACGTACCCAACTGAGTGGGAGCTATGCCATGACACACATCTCATACTGTGTGTGCTTGTAAGACGATCCATACATGGAGTGACAATTGACTTCTCTATCTCTTAACACTGTGTGACCCTATGAACGATGACCCCTTGACTTAAAGTTATGACATGAATTCGAAGCCTGATGATGCTACTTTAATGTGATTCTCAAGAACCATGATGTGTACGATTCAGCGAGAACACGTTAAGAAAGTAGTTAAAATAAGATAAAATTTTATGGGTGTTTAAGGAAAAACCGATCCACCATCACCATATCAGCCTGGACAATTATGTTGAGAATATAATCATATGATATATCAGGTATAAAGGATTAGAGATGCCACTGGTGATGTGTTGGGATGGTTTTGGATATCGTATTCCGTGAAAATGTTATGTTAGTTGGATGGTAACTTAATATAACACCACTTGTTATTTTTGATCGCATGTCCTATTCCTGGTATGAAGCGTGGGAAGTTGTGATACGTGGAAAATACGTGTTTTACGGTCTAAGTAGCCGAGTGGGAGCTGTTAATCGGGCCTAATAGGTTTAGGCCCAACGGCCACTTAAGTCGCCTAGGGCGACAACCCTAACTGCCCCCTAAGCTATATAAAGGGGTTTAAGGGGGTTGGCCTCTATAGACGCTATGAGGTGAATAATATATCTGTCATATTCTCCTATTTCTCTCTCATGGCTGAACTACCATCCATCGAGTTCTCAGGTTTAGGACGTGAAAACCCAAAGCGACTCTAGTAGCCGCTTGGTATTCTTATTGACATGGATTGGTATTCTTATGAACGTGGACCATTACTGACAGTATACTTCCGCATTTATGTTGGTCCTATTTATTCCTACACTAATGATAATTCATTCATCTTACAAGTACGGATCAGAAGCTTAGTCCCATTATCACCAACCACATTGGTTGAGAATGACTGGTGGAATAATATTTACCTTTTCAGCTTGCAATTACTATTGGCTTCATGCTGGTTTACCTGCTTGGAATTTTTGCTGAATGGAGAACACTTGCAATCATTGGTAAGCCATTTTCAATTATTTCTATAGTCTATCTATTTTTCCTTCAAGGTGATTTAATTAACAAAATGCTTGCTGTAGGAGGCAAAAAATTATCTGTCCAATCAAGACCTGCCACGTGAAAAATCCAATGTTTTTATTTCGCCCAATTACATGTTGCCACGTGTCAAATTAAATATTTGGTGAATAATTACGACGACCAATTAAAAAGCGCCACGTATCACGAATAATGAAGAAAATAAATTATTATTCCTTTTCTTTTAAGGGATAATTAATAGAAATCTTCATTTTATTCCTCTATAAAAAGGGAACTACTCCCCTCATTTCAGGGGTCAGTTTCACAAGAACTCTCGAGAGCTCAAGACTTTTCTCTGGCAGAAGACAATAAGCACTCCAAATACGTGCCGTCTACTGGTAGAGATTCAAAATCACATCCTGACTGAGATTAAGCCTCTTAGGCCCTCTCTCAGGATTAAATTTATTCAAACTCACTCAAGGAGATTGAATCAGAGGATTTGTTACACTTATTCTTGTAACAGTTGTACAGAGATTATACCCATTCTTTGATATAAATATAAATATTCAATTTGTTACTTAATTTCTTGTCTAATTTATTGCATGCTTGAAATTTGTGTGTTACAAATTTTTGGCATGCTCGGTGGGACCTTCTCTGCCTCTCATCTCTTTCTTCAAACCACGAACTCTACACGGCCCCTAAGAACGCCATCCCTCAGCCTTCAAGGAAAGCTGTCCGATCCACATCTTAATGATCAACAGCCGCTAGCGTTACATCTAGCGGAGTCATGACTCGAAGGAGGCAGAAATATTCAAAACCTAGTTTACGCAGCTAGGTCTCGAATGGGACATTTGTAGGAGGCAAAAAATTATCTGTCCAATCAAGACCTGCCACGTGGAAAATTCAATGTTTTTATTTCGCCCAATTACACGTTGCCACGTGTCAAATTAAATATTTGGTGAATAATTACGACGGCCAATTAAAAAGCGCCACGTATCACGAATGATGAAGAAAATAAATTATTATTCCTTTTATTTTAAGGGATAATTAATAGAAATCTTCATTTCATTCCTCTATAAAAAGGGAGCTACTCCCCTCATTTCAGGGGTCGGATTTCACAAGAACTCTCAAGAGCTCAAGACTTTTCTCTGGCAGAAGACAATAAGCACTCCAAATACGTGCCGTCTACTGGTAGAGATTCAAACTCACATCCTGACTGAGATTAAGCCTCTTAGGCCCTCTCTCACAATTAAATTTATTCAAACTCACTCAAGGAGATTGAATCAGAGGATTTGTTACATTTATTCTTGTAACAGTTGTACAGAGATTGTACCCATTCTTTGATATAAATACAAATATTCAATTTGTTACTCAATTTCTTGTCTAATTTATTGCAGGCTTGAAATTTGTGTATTATTTTTTTTCTTTGTGTGTTACAAATTTGTGTGTTACCCGCAAATTTGTGTTTTTATGGCTTGAAATTTGCTCGAAGAATTGAAATTTGTCCCACCGAGCGTGCCAAAAATTTGTAACACATAAACTTCAAGCCTGCAATAAATTAGATAAGAAATTGAGTAACAAATTGAATATTTGTATTTATATCAAAGAATGGGTACAATCTCTGTACAACTGTTACAAGAATAAGTGTAACAAATCCTCTGATTCAATCTCCTTGAGTGAGTTTGAATAAATTTGATCCTGAGAGAGGGCTTAAGAGGCTTAATCTCAGTCAGGATGTGAGTTTGAATTTCTACCTGTAGACGGCACGTATTTGAAGTGCTTACTGTCTTCTGCCAGAGAAAAGTCTTGAGCTCTTGAGAGTTCTTCTGAAATTCGACCCCTGAAATGAGGGGAGTAGCTCCCTTTTTATAGAGGAATGAAATGAAGATTTCTATTAATTATCCCTTAAAAGAAAAGGAATAATAATTTATTTTCTTCATCATTCGTGATACGTGGCACTTTTTAATTGGCCGTCGTAATTATTCACCAAATATTTAATTTGACACGTGGCAACGTGTAATTGGGCGAAATAAAAACATTGGATTTTCCACGTAGCAGGTCTTGATTGGACAGATAATTTTTTGACTCCCACACTTACAACCTAGCGATTCGTGTTAATTAACAAAATGCTATCAAACATTCTGATGCAAAGGGCATTTTTCTGTTTTTGATTGTCGTCATGTATTCCTGATTCTTGCATCTGATTTATTCATAGAGAACGAAGTCATGCATAATATCGCTGCACAACACCTACATTTTCAGGACATCAGCATAGGCTCTTTCTGCTGATCCCAACCCCTTGTTTTCGTATAATGTGTTGCAGGAATCTTCCCTTGTGCTATACTAATTCCTGGATTGTTTTCATACCAGAGTCTCCTCGCTGGCTGGTAAAAACCATTGGCCTAGCCATGTTTGTTTTCATTGAACACATTCTTAGTCTTGTTTCCTGGCCTTTGCAGGCAAAAATGGGGATGATGGAGGAATGTGAATCATCTTTGCAAGTTCTGAGAGGATATGATCCCGATATTTCTGTTGAAATGACTCAAATCAAAGTATCCAACTGACGTACTAATAGACATTTGATCAAGTGATATGTATTGCTTATGCATATTGAGACAAAGTCTCCATATAAAATTTGAAATTGCTCGTAGTTTTGTTTTCCTCCCTGATATTGTGGAATGTTCTTATGAAATTTTCTGTGCTGCAGAAATCCGTGGCGTCGTCAACTAAAACAAAGACAATCCCTATAGCACGTCTCAAGCGAAAAAGATATTGGTTTCCATTGATGGTAGAATGGTTTGCTTGTTTAAGACAATGTTTATGCAGGTTATTTGTTGCCTACAAAAAAGTCTCTTTCTAATGCTTTACTTCATGCTGCAGCTAGGCATTGGGTTGCTTGTGCTTCAACAGACAACAGCTCTGTGGTATTAACAGCATTTTATTCTATTCCAACGCCATATTTGGACACGCAGGTTAGAAGTGTTTGATGCTAGATTGTTTTCTCACTTGAGCTTCTGCTAATTTCATGGAGAAATTATGTGCCAAACATGTCAAGGTCACTACCTTGAACACGTCCAACATCTAGAAAACCTTGACGGTACATATGTCTCATAGCTAGCATCTTGCATCATATGGCTTTGTATTTTCATGTGTTTGCTTGATATGCGTTAAGTTGGGAATATTGGATAGGAATTACTGGAGGTGCTGTTGTCACATTTTGCCTCGGAGCTATTCAGGTAAGTAGATCTGATACTTCTATGAATTCTTATGATGCCTTCCCCTTCCACCCATCTGATCAGTAACGTCGATAAAGAGTAAAATCAAGGCTGCATCTTTCTGACACCTAGACAGGTGGCTGCTACTGGGATTGCCACTTGGCTAATGGACAGGGTTGGGCGAAGAGTGCTTCTTATGGTATGGTTTTGACTACATTGAATTTGATTGAACTCAAATATGCATCCAAGAAATGGGAATAATTAGCTAAGCAAATGATCTTAGCAAGTGCAATCATATTGCAACAGGTATCTTCATCAGGAGAGACCATTAGCCTCCTCCTTGTCTCAACTGCATTTTACTTGGAGGTTAGTACAGTTCTGTCTGTAACTACTATCAATTCCTGAAATCTCTGTGTCACACCAGTACTTCCATTGCTAAATGCTAACCATACCATGAAACCATATTCTAATCTTTGCGTGTTATTGTTTGGCTGATAAGTTACCTAGCAAGCTAGAAAACTGTCATGTACGATACCTTCTCAATTTACAGATTAGTTTGGATATAATCACTTCTTTATGCCTTCTCAATTTGACATTTTTCACAGGGTGCCATTTCACAAGACTCAGTGTTCTACATAATGCGGGAAATGCTTTCTGTCATAGGATTAGTGGTGTGACTCTACCAGATAAATTCTATACAAACAACCCCCCAAACAAAAATCCAATGTAAAGATTTTTGATGGCTCCTCTATTGTGGCAGGCCATGGTGGGGGCCTTCTCCTTGGGAATGGGACCCACTCCTTGGCTTATAACGTCTGAGGTATGCCACAGAACTTGTATTTATATCTCCCCATCATCAATGATTAGAGCCTATGATCCCTGAGTTTTTCATCTCTATCTCCCCCCCCCCCCCCCAACAACACAAAAAAGCAAATCATAATACAACGTTGTCAATTTCTCCTTTGTTGTAATCAAGATCTGCAACTTCCAATCTGATTCTGGTTCCCTGATTATTTTTTTGGTTATTTTTTTTTGAATCCAGGGACCTTCATGATCTCCACAATTTTTTCTGACTTTACTGTGATATTCACAGCAGCGTGGCTTCCAGAGATGAAAGGAAAGACTCTGGAAGAAATTCAGGCTTATTTCAGATAAATGTACATCAGCTCAAGTATGCAGTTATTCCTGTCTAAGTTGTTATTATATAGCATATGAAGTGTACAGAATGTACAGAATGCATGATTTTTTGGTTCATGGTGTATTATAAGGGACTTCGTTATTTGAAGAAGAAAGGGAGGAGAAAAAGAAAGAGCTATTCGCAGCCCTTTTATATAGTCTACAGAAAATTTATTGCTGCATTAGAACAACAATACTGATCACTCTTCACTCTTTTAATACAGATCGATTATTCAGATCTTGAAACAAAAAAAACAATATAGCATTCATTTCAGGATATTTTGTGAATTAAGACATAGCTATCTATTCTACAAATCTTGATAAATCCTGTTACTTTCGGGGTTTGTCATCTTCGTAGACAGATGCTAGGAATCGCTTGAGATGTCTGTTGTAGACGCAGGGCCTCTCAAGGTGTACTAGATGACCTGCTTTCTTAATGCCTTCATATGTTGCATTTTCTCCCAGTTTCCTGCAAATATAAATATCATAAGCAGAAATCCAGGTAATTTCAGAACTTTCCTGTCAGTTTCAAGTTAAAACCAAAAAAAAAAAAAAAAACTTTTAGGTTAAAGGGAGGTTTAAAGACCAATATATGTCAGATTATAGTTGAACTGAGCGAGGTTTAAGTATCATCTCTATTTCTTTTGCTTGGGGAGGGAGGGGAGTTTGTTAGGGTGGTTGACATACTCTTTCATTTGCTGTGCAATCTCTGTCCTGAAAATTTGATCACTCTCTCCCCATAAGAGATGGATTCTCTGAGCATTAAACCAAAAAATTAGAACGATCAAGTTGTGCAGCATATATAACAATGAAGGAAACGCAGCAGAACAAATCAGACCAGACAAGATGAGTTTCAGTGTTTCACAAGAATTTGCAGAAGTATTTACCTGTGGAAAACAGGGAATATCCGGGTTTTGCTTAGCAATGACAAGAGCTTCAAGGAGTTCACTTCTTTCCTTTCTGTTGGTAAACATCACCTGCCATTTTAATGATAATCTAAATATAAGAAATAAGGTTTATGATAATCTAAACAGATTTAATTGGCTAAGATTACTGGAGGCTTGAACCCTATGCCCATTTAATGACCACCAAATATAGCAAAATAGTGACCTCTTCTGTGCTCTTTAGTGATGATGTCACCTTTTCCTTCAAAACCTTGTCGGTAAACATAACTTTCTACATTGATGTTGATATTTTAAGTCCACCTATCCAATATGTAGAATTGATTTTGTCTTCGGTGAAACTATTTCACACTTATACACAACAATTAAAAAGTTCGTTGGACTACATAAATACCTTTCTCTGAAAAAGAAAAATGATAAATGTCTTCTACAAAATGTATAATCTTTAAAAAAAAAAAAAAATTCTTCGATTACACCCACAAACCCCCCCAAAAAAGAAAAGCTTCACAATAAATATTTGGGTAATAATAGCCCTGTTTGGCAAATAGCCGTTAGCTGTTTTTACTAGTTGTTAACCGTTAACTGTTTGAGTTAGCTGTTTGTATTAGCTATTTGTTGAAAAATTGTTTGATAAAGTTAACTGATTCTGATAAAATTGTGAGATTATTCAAAAAGATCTTTCGAAAAGCTCATGAAATTAGCTTTTTCAAATTAACTTTTTGGAACTAAAAAGCTCTTCTAGAAAGCCTTTTTGGACCCAAGGACATATGCTATGTGTAATTTTAGAAATGTTGTAAACTATGAGTAAAAAAAACTGAATTTGCAAAATTTATAAATTATAACATCCTTCCACTATTCAATCAAAATATTTTTTAAGATTTAAAACATGATAATATGATTTTCCAGTCAAAAAACGACATTAAAATTTATCACTTTGCTAAAATATCTACTATCATAATGATACAGATTTTAAAATTTATTCTGTAACTTATATTTATCAATTGAAATAACTAGAATTTCATTGGGGAATATTTAGATGAAGATAGTTAATGAACAAAGCAAAGAATGCGAAGGGATAATCATAACATATAGAATTGCAAGTTGACAAGTCTATCCTTGTTTTGTTTCCAATAACTGCAACAATTAGGTCCAGTTGGTTCAACAACCAAACAAAAATCAATGCGGAACATGCAAATCCAGAACTGGGGCTCCAGATGTCTACAATAATCAATGAGGATGATGGCCAGTTTCCAATATAATTAGGTGTGACAGTCAATAGAAGTAGATGAAATTCACATTTAATGCTCTTTTCTTTTTTTTTCCTTCCAAACCATATTTTGACTCAATTGACCATGGTATATTAATGTCTCATCATTCTTTTTTTAATAATTTTGGGTATGAAAACTAGTAAAAATAGAAAACCCTTTAGAAATTCAATGAAAAAATTAGAAAGGGATTGAGACTTTGGAACTAATTAACTTATAAGTTGGTGCTAAAATTAACTATCTATAATTTTTAATTTGTAATTCCCCTCACTTCATGCACAAAGTTGCTGTTAGTTGGATATTTTGGCTCTATTTAAATTATTTAGAATAAATGTTTAAAAAATAATAGTATTAATTAAAATAGCAGATATAATTTAATTTAAAAAAACAGATGAATGCAAATCACATGACCCCTATGAAAATGAGAGTGCACTTTGACTTGTGCTTGAATTTGTACTAGCTGTTATCTGTTAGTCCCTTGTCTCATTATCGTTTCCGAAGGTACAAAATAATTGCTTGCTACGTCCCTATTGAACTCTGCCCCTCGAGGAAAGCTTGATTCACCTAATCACTCTTAGCTTGTATGGTTCATCTACCCCTAAATTAAATATCAGTTGAGTATATTCAACACTCTTCATGTTTCCTACAGCTAACTGCTACATGTAGATTTTATATGCACCCGAACTGTTGTTATGCATAAGCCAATTATAAATATATACATGTTATTAATTCCAAATGTTAAATTTTATATATATTGTATAATTATGTAAATTTGAAACTCATAAAAAACTTAAATTCACTGCACACCACTAATATGATACCTTTTTTTTTTTTTTTTTGGGAGTAGTACAGTAGATGCAACATCTAATATAGTCAGAATTTAAATATGAATCTCTAAGAATGACTTTCAAAAAAACTTTACTAATTGACCTGACTATTACCCATGTATAACACATATGATGCATATTCAAAATTAAACGTGGCAAAAGTATGGCAAGACTATAGTGTGAACTAGAATGGTGATATTATAATATGTTACCTTCAAGTAGTCCTTGTGCATGCGATCGGGAAACCACAGCTTCTTATGAGTAGCAATTTTGAGCAATGTCTTCAACCCATCAATGGAGGTGGGCAGTAGGAGGTCCGACGACGACTTGAACCCCATCCGATTGAGCTCCGCCTCACTGATCGACTCGGTCATGGCGAGTATCGAGCCGGAAACCACCATGGCCTCCACGAGGTCTGGCCGCATCTCGGCCATCTTAAACGCCACCATCCCACCGTAGCTGAACCCGACCAACGTGCACCGGGCGATCCCCAGCTTCCCCAGCGCCGCCGCCAGGCACTCCGCCTGGAACGCCGGAGACCGGTCGGCGGAGTCCGTGGTGGACCTGCCGAAGAAGAGGAGGTCCGGGACGTACACGGCGTACTTCTTCGTGAGGGCCCCCACCTGGAACTGCCACGTCACTATCCCCTCGGCGGCGAACCCGTGGATCAGGACCACCACCGGCTTGGGCTTCTTGGGCTTTTTGCTGGGCTTTTTGAGGGTCTCCGCGGGTACCCAGAATGACAGGGAGGTCCCGGGTTCGATTTCGACCGTGGTGGGTCGAATGCCCGCCATTTTCATTAAGCCATGAAGCAGAGGTTTCTGGGCTTCTACTAGATTCACCATTTTTTCTTTTAATTAAACTCCTTTGAATTTGTTGATGAGGAGAGAGAGAGAGAGAGAGAGAAGGGGAATTGAAGGACTGGTTAGGAAAGAGAGAGGGGATGATGGAGTAGGAGGAAAAAGGTAGGGGGAGGATTTTATAAGGGCGATGGAATTAAAGAGATGGGTTTGGTGTTGGGTTGTTATCAATTGCATGCGTTTAAGCATCGTCAATTTCTACTTCGATTCATATTTGAATTTTCAAGTTGAAAAACAGAGAAGGGAGGGAGGTCAATTACAGGTGGGGCAGCTGGCGGTTTGGTCTTGGCTCGCGGCTCTGTTGCGCTTTCACGGGAGACACAAGTCCAAACTCCAGGTAAAATTTTGTTCAAATAAGGCACCCATGTTAGTATAATATAATTAGAACTCTAATGTCAGCATGTTTTCTTATACATTATTTTCAAGTGTAATCAGGATGTTTATGTATTATGAAAATTTGTTCTTTTGAATATGAGTGATATCCAAAAAATTAATCCGTGAGTTCTACATATCTATGCTTTGTATCTATGTTCGCATATGGAGTTTCATATAAGAATTCATAAACAAAAAGAGTTCAAATAACCTTATTGATGATGCCAATAATGATGACCACCAGGAGTGATCTGATGCGGCCCATGCGGTGTTTTTATGCTCTAATAAGATTTGTGAAATGTGTTATCACGTAAGTATAACAACAATAACAACTCTTAGTATGGGTCTCACTTTTATAAAGTTTGAAATATTATTCAGTAAGTATAGAATTAAAATTTCTTCAGATCATGGGAGAAATCTGCTCATCTTTCATGCCCTTTTTCATCCTTTCTTCACGAGAGTGTTCTAAAGACATATAAAACCCTTAATTGGACCGTCATCTCATTTACTAAATAAGGACAAACATGAAGGATGCCGAGAGATTGAAGCTTGTAGACAATTTCGTTTCCAATAGGCATTGATTCATTAAGCCATTGGATGCATGGAAATTTGCCTAATCAAGTTCAATCAAATCATGCATGGTCAAGTCAACTATTAATTCGACGGGGACCTTCATGTTCCTCTTGAGTGCACCAACTACTAGTACTAGTATTAATGTTGCCCCAGTTGGGAGATTAGCAACTTGAGAGAGAGACGTAGTGTGATTGGACGGAGAGATTAACAAAATCTAATTAAGGTCAGCAGTAGACTTCATCAATTTTGATTTAAATTAAAAGAATAGTTACATTGCCCGTTATATCTTGCACGAAAATGCAGCCTTTGCAGTGATTAATTAGTGAGCGTAGGGCTTTTTTTTAAATATAATAACAAGACGTTAATTTATTAATTTAATTAGGTGGAGTCCAAAATAAAAGTGGGGCGAATATGTACAAATTAAGGGTACAAAGGGTTGTTTGATATTGATCAACTGCATTTCCTAAATTTCAGCAGAAGTCGTTTGCCTATAATTGTCCACTGTCGCAGCCCACAAGTAACCCTCTACTGTCCTTAAATCTTCCCACTTTTCGGCTCTGAATGATACTTCTAGGTTCTCGCAATGATAAATAAATTAACAATATTACTACCTCTTTTACCCCCCCCCCCCCAAAAAAAAATACCACCTCTAATTTCTATTAATAATATCCCTTTTTTTCTTATTTCTTTTTTAAGACACATCTTCGATATTAAGGTAGTTCATCATTATGTCATTTGTTTCGAGTTCACTTGTTAATTGTTATATCACGACTCAGCCTCTACTGTCAGTTAAGTGCGACGTAGAAAATGAATAAAATGAAATAGATATCAGAGACAATATATCGAATCGGGTGTCCGGATTTGAGCGAATGCCAGTCAAAACAGAATTTAAGTGTCAGACCAAGTACATCATTCAAGTTTGCAACCTCCGAGTTGTTTGTGATTTGTGAAGGCGATGGATGCAATCACACACTGCAAGTGGCTGGCTGACAGTAGTTAGTAGGTGAATGCTTAATGCTTTGTATTGGGGCGGTGGGACATAAATGTTACATTTTCGATTGTTGTTTTAAAAATCTAGACGGTATAATTATCATCTAATTTAATTGTCAAATCTGTTAATGAAATTGTGACTGAGTGGTAAGGATTGAAACCTTAGCAAAATTAGTTTTCTAGTTCGATTCTCCTTATCTTTTTATATATTGTATTGTTATTATATAGTATCGTCCTTTATGACTTGTTTAAACCAAAAAAAGTTTCGTAATGAGACATAAATTCAAGTCAATATATATATATATTTAGTCATTTGTGGATTTGTCTAACCAGAAAATAAAACGAATAGTAAATTAGAGGAAAGGGGGTGACTGGGTGAGTAACATCGATAGTTTTCAGGGCCCCGTTTTGTGGTTTATAATTTTCTTATGGGGATGTTAAGCTACTTCATGGCCCAGACATCACTTTATTAAAGAAAAGCGTGCCCGTTACATGTGAGTATCTGATCCGTGTCCATGGTTTGGGCCCAGTGGACTCATTTCGGTCATACACTCCAACTGGGCCTGTCTGAAGATATGGTTTGGCCCAAATTCACCCAAAAAGCTCAAGAAAAACTCCAATAATAAAACTAACAATACTTGCTGAATGAGGCAAAGCATTTTGCTTTATGTTAAGACTTAAGGCAAAGAGATCTGAATTCAATTCTCTTCTTACAGCCAAAAAAAAAAAGGTGGGTATGTATTTATGTTCTGGATTAGGATAACATCAGTCTAGTAATTGCGTTTCTTTTTTTTTTTTAAGAAAATATATAACTTCACCTGCTAGCTTTTAATGTCCAAACTATATGAACGCCGATCTATAAATCTGGAATTTTAGAACTGTGCATTTCCGAAGACATATAACAATGATATCTAAGTATTATATTATGTGCGACAATACACTTGTTAATACATTCTTCATATGAAGTGTCTCTCCAACCCATTTTTCATTATCTATCATTCTATTTTGTTACTTAATCGATTAACTAATTAATTTTGAGCTTTGATAAGTAGCATTTCTTTATGGAAACAAAAAAAGGGCCCCAAAAAAAAGAAAAAACAGAGACAATGGTTGTGAGATGCGGCAGTGGCCCAAAGTGTTAAAAAGGCGGCACTGCACCCAGGCCACAATTATAAGCTATCAGCGAGGATACGAAAGTTGAAGAAGCTCTCTTTGCAAGGTGTGAAGTTGATCTCCTCTCTTTGACCCAAAAGAAAAAGAAAAAAGAAAAAACCCACATGAAATTGGAGGATTTTCTTTTTCTTTTAATTTCATTGTTTAGTTTTGTGTGTTGAGTGTGCCTTCATATTACCATGCAAAATACTGCATTGCAAAAGGGAAACCTACATTCGCCAATAAGAAACAGCTTTTTACTCATAGGCCCGGGGGACAAATCGAGGGTTTTACTCCATGTTCCTAAAAATCTATAACCCTATTCCTATGCCCTTACCCTTCTTTTCATGCTATTCTATAGATGGAGAATGTCCCCTTCCATGTCCATCATCCAGTCCTAAATTTATAACTATAAATAGATCGTAATTGAAGATATAAATGAATAAATATTACCTTACTTCGAATAATTTTGTAAAAATATTTAGAAAATCAATTATATTGATCTTCTAATTCTTGTGGAATGGTTGTCAACAATGACACTACCAAATAAATGTTTTGAAACTATGAGATCCGAAAATATAATGTGCATAATTCATGATATTTTGAGAAGACTTTCATTAATTGCCAACGATTGAAAACATTATAAAAGAAATAGTGTGTAGTGCTTAAAGAATGATACATAAAATGATGTGAATAGTACATGTGCCCAGTTACAGTGCTCTCGACAACTAGTTATATGTGTCAGTGTGTGCATTCTTTTCATATAGGCTATTTAAGAGATACAAGCGGTCCCCTAATTCAGAGCATTGTTGGTTCAAACCTTGAAAGGAGATACGTTCCATATACACGGAAACGCTTCAACAACAACGGGATTACACCATATATTTCCCCTCAATCCCTGTGGATGCACCTCCCCCATATGGGGGTACTGGAATACTGTTACTTCAAATTTTTTTTTCAAATTTAAAATTTCTTAAAATTTTTATGAAAAATTTATAAAAATAATTACTACAATCAAACTCTAAAAAGTTAAAAATTATACTGTCAAATACATTTTCCAAGTCTGTCACTGTCTCAATCCGTACCTTGGCACCTGTTATTGCTGCTTTTGCATATTCTTGAATATGACCCAACACATAGATGGGCACTATCACCCTGAGGTTTTCTTTTTTTTTAATACATAAAAAGGAAAACTCTTCAATTTCACTTTTCTTAGTGCAGCAAGGAAGAAATTAAATATAATTGAATAAAAATACAGACACTTAGCTTTAAAGAGCATCAGAGGGGCCATTGCCGAGGAAGATCCTTGAAGAGGAAGAACAGCGCCTAGTAAAACCAAACCAGCCAACATCCTTTTTAGATGGAGAGAGAAAAGCATGCAGAGTGCGACAAATTAAATAAAGAGATAGAAGATTCATTTTTCCAGTTGTATCCTCGTTGCTTTTGAGGAATGTTACTGTAAAACATCATCATCGTCATCATCGACATCCTAGTCTATACATCTATGATCTTCTTCTTCTTCTTTCCTCTACCTGTGTACGTTTAATTTCTCGAGGCATGCATTGCATGCGAGTTAATCCCCATGTTACGTTCCTCACGTGTCTCATGCGTGGATATGATTAATTCGGGGTTTCAGTATTAAATTATTCCTCTTTTTTGGGTACTTGAATTGTATTTATCCTTTGTCTTTGGACCCCACCAAATCTAGCAAGCCACATAACATCATCATTCACATATATAGCTTCTAGGAGACTAGGACCAGATTTGACGCTCCTCGTTGCACTTTGGAATTGTCTTACACACATACATATATTCTATGGATTAAAAACTAATTTAATGTATAAATCATATAGGAGGATAGAGAGGGCAAAAGGTGTTTACAGCCCCATCGATTTTTTTTACCTACGTACAAGTTATTTTTTGATTATATGACATTTTTTTTAAAATTAAGTTGATTTTCATATATAGCCTCCTCAAATTATTCGATCTAATTCATGACTCCTCTTCAATACAAATTCCGACATTATCTCTACTATGAATTCTTTAAATCGGAAATTAGTAGTATAATTTATACATCTTATATAGTAATTAATACATTTTAACAATAAAAAAATATAATATGGTGCTTCTTATAAAGAATTATATCTAATGTTTTTGTATGTATCATCATTCTAATTAGATTCTAGTAACTACGGATTGCTTTGTCTGTATGATCGATTTGGTCATGTGGGACACATGATTAGCCAAATCCTCCACAATTACTACGTTGGTTGATGCAATTGCCAGTTTTAATTATTGACATTAGAGAGGGAAAAAAAAAAAAGACAGACAAGCGCCCCAATCGAAGAGGTAAAAATTTAAAAAGAAAAAAAAAAGCGAATAAATGCGATTACGGTCTTTGAAAATCGTATCCATGAAACTTCATTTCCTTCTTTGAAAGAAAGAATTAGAAGGAAGGCCGTTAACTAAAGCAATTAATAAACTAGCGTTCACGCAACGGGAGATTCCAGCAGTGCTCTTCTCTCTGATTTCACCCTTTAAAAAAAAAAAAAAAAAGATTTTGGTCGGAATATGGTATACTACCCTAACAAATATAATTAGCTTATGATCTTAGAGTATATAGACTCTTCAGAGTTTTGTTTTTTGTAGCATAGATATGTTTAACGATTGGTATAGATGAAATTGGGATATAAAATTTCAGCACTAACTTGAAATAATTTAATTGATGAAAAATTTGTAAGAAAGCAAATATGACATGTAGCAAATTGACAATTCAAATTAAGACTCGATGAAATTATGTATTTTTTTTATTGTAGTAATTGACTTCTTTTCTATATTTTGTATAGTTGAATGTATTCATATGAAAAAAAGTGTCTAATAATTTCTTACAACTACTTTTTTTTATCCGAAATCAATATCTCTGCAAATAGTGATAAGTTGTCAGTGGCTTGATCTATTGTAACACCCCGGCCCCCTTTGGGCCGAAACAGTTACGAAGAACGGCTTCAGGGATCGTCGACTGGCCCCACAAATCAACACAGGTCTCTTCCGCGTGCTTCGTCCTTACTCATACGCTGCCTGTGAAACTTCACAGGAGGTTACCTATCATAAAATTGCTCCTACAATAAGCATACTTAATTGTGGAGCTCTTAAGAATTGACTTTCTAAAACAAAAGTGTACATTTGATAATATAAATAGTCATTTTAAATTCTTTTAAGTAATTTATGAGATATCAGATCTATGTAGATAAATAAAGGGAGCAAATTAGCGGATCGCAACTCACAAGTAATACTGCAAAGAGAATTAGAGGGAGCGTCTTTTGGAAAGCGGTAGGCCCCCCCCCCCCCCCCCCCCCCCCAAACAAGTGAAGTGGAACGAAAAAAATGAGCAGCAATCTCAAGATGATTTCGATTCTCTTTCTCTTACTTTTGGATGGCATTTGAATCTTTGTTGTCGAGTACAGTGGCAGTTTAGAGGAGATTGCTTCGGGCTAATGGGGGAATGATGATGGGCCCCTCATTATTACCTTACCTTGGGTCGGGTTTCGTGTCTTCAAAGGCTCTACTTTGCCTTCTTTTTTTCTCGTTCATTGGAGTCACATTCAAATTCTCATCCTCTTTTTGCCAATTTTTAGATGTTCTTCCCATTTTCAACATGTTAACATATGGTATGTGTTAAATAAAGTAATACTCCATTGATCAAATTTTATTAATGATCAGGAGAATTAATCAATCACAAATAATAAGATTTATGTAATATAATTGACAGGTCGAGTTTTCAATTCATAAAAAAATTAAATATTTGTGGGATGTTTGTGTTTAAATAATGGATATATTCTTTTGATTTGTCATAAGTACTTATCATTAACACCTGGTAACCTTCAGCACAATTCAGCATCATTTATCGCAATTCAACACTGTTAGGTATTCATTAAAAATACTCATTTATATCTTTTTCATCCGTTCAACATGTTTCGACGATGAACATCAATAAATACTTCTTATAAGTCGAAATGACATACTGGTATTGAACCACAAAGCTCAAGCTTTGGATAAAGTGAGCATCTACATAGGGACATGCTATTTTGAATTTATAATAAGTACTTAATAGTACTTATTGTTAAAACATGTTGAATCATGTCGAACCACACAGAATCATACTGAATTATGTTAAAATAAGTTGAACCATGTTAAATCATATTGAATTAGTCTATATTATTAGAGGCTAGTAGTGGTGAATTGTACTGAATTATATTGAATTATGCTAAATTTTGCTGAATTATACTGAAAGTTGTTATATGTTGATAATAATACTTATGATAAGTCCAAAAGAACATTCGTATAGTTAGCAATTAAATTTGGTAAATTTATCCTGCCGGAAAAAAAAAATGAAATTACAAGTATGATAATGTTACAGGGCTTCAAAGAAACCAATTATGTTATATATATTTTCACCTAATCTTTAATCCCACATGCAAATTAGATAAATAAAATGTCTGATGCAAATAATGTACATGAAGATAGAAACATAACCGTCTAGTATAGCATCAACAACCTAGTGCTATATTATTTGTGTTAAAATATAAAATTATTCTAAACCTCCACCTATTAGATTGAGCTGGTTATTGAGCAAGATATCAAATCCTTGTTGCACCAGGTTTTAGTTTTGCATCTCAACGATGCTCAAATTGAATTATTGCGCAAAGTAGGTGAACATTTATAGCATGTACACCTTAAACTGTAAGAAATTTCACGTGATGGGCATAGGCAGATCTATGTCATGGGTTGGGGTGTTCATGTACATCCCTAACAGAAAAAAATTTTTACGAGCTGTATTTTGAAGGGGGTTAGATTATGTATGGATATTCCTACAATTTGTAGTTTAACATATGAAAATATCTGTTCTATATGTTTAAATCCGCCACTAATGATAAGGCATGTTAGACTATATAAATCTATTATTAAAACCCAGCTATTAGATTAAACTTTGGATCGAGTTAATTCTTGAACAGTTTGTAATTGTCATAGATTATATATTTAAACGACACGTATAATTGTTGTTTTGGTTAAATTGTAGATTAGTTTTTGCAACTATTCGTACAATTTTATGAGCATAGTTTTCCAATTCAAAGTTAATAATAGTTATAGACATTACTAATTTGAGTGAAACATACGTACTGCTCGAATCCAAAAATATATATCATGAATTTGACATTATTGTTTTAGTTAAAGTAAGAGATTGATTATTAATTCTGAAGAAATATGATGTTGGAAAGGTACTCATTGTGATGATCATATACGGTGGTGCCACATACTGCCATGATCGTTTGCATAGATTTGATCCAACTGGGGTATCGTTTTTACCCTTTCTCATACTTTGGCAACCTAAGTTTGACCAGAGAATCCATCAAATTCAAAGCAGCAAGGCAATGCAATGCAATGCAAAGCAAAATAGGGTATCTTCTAGGAGTACTGCACACATCACAACACAACGCGACACCACGCACAATCTCTCTACACATAGCATAACTTTGGTAATCATTGCACCGAATCCATCCATCCATCCATCCATCTTTCTCGCTCTTACTTTCTTTCGTCACACACTTTCGTCTCTCAGCCTTAGTCGCAGTCTCTCTCTATCTCCGATCAAAGTCGATCCAGGGGATCTTCTATTGCTTCTTAAACCCATCAAACCCTCCCGCCCTTTTCTAAAAGCTACCAACAATACAACGCCCAGGTTTCATGGATTCGTACGTACATTTTATTCATGCATGCAAGAGTAGTGAGGGAGTCTTTTTTTTTTTCCCCCCTTCTAGTTTAAAAATTAAGGTTCTCTTTAAATCTTAAAAAATTTAATTAAAAAAATTTAGGACAATTATTTTTTTATTTTTGGTTTAGAAAAAATTATAAAGAAAAAAATATGGAGGAAAGTTATGTGAAAAAATTGTTAGAAACAAGTGTTAAAATTCTTCTCATAAAATTATGAGAAAAGTTTGAGGAAAATTCTCAATCTTCTCTAACCTCATATTACTTAGATGACATTAACATGATTCAAGTAATTCATCAATATTCAATTTTTTTATCTAAATTTTTATATTTTTTCTCAATTCAAACAAGAGAAAAAAACTCATTTTCTCTAAACTTTTTTTGCTTTACATTTTTTTCCTTCAATTTGTCTTTCCATCAAATTTTTTAAAGACCAAATAAATTCTAAGGGTTGAAGATATTTTGTACTCTAAGAGTGACATCATATTACGTAAATGTCTTTTAAATTTAAAGTACATCTATTGTAAATTTTATCCATAACCTACATAATAATTTAAAACAAGGCTATAAAATTTTAAACCTGAAATATTAGTTCAGAGAAACTCTAATGCGATTTTCAAAAATAACTTTAATTAAAATTTAAATTGATGGCCAACATTCTAGAAATAGATTTTTAACCCCCTACGATCCGTATATTAAATTGTAGCGTTTCACGTGAGAGACAGAGTACGGACACAGGTTAATCATCAAAACTGGCGGTTGAGTCTTAACAACTCGTTGAATAGAAATAGTAATTTGGACTGAGCGTGGGGTAGTCATGGGTCATGGGTACGAATTCAACATGTGTTGCGTTCGCTGATGTTATATATATTCAAAACTGATGATGGGATTTTTGATTGGACTGCCTGCTGTACGTGCATATATGAAATTTGACTACTAGATTACTATATATAAAAACAGCAGCGATAGGGGTTGCCTGTGCATGGTGAGAATACGACATTTATGATTGGTCATATTTCTTTTCAATTATCATTTTCTTCTAGGGTTTCTAGTCCAAGGCTTGTTTCGATGGAAAATTAAGGTCATGTTCTTCTCATTAACAAATTTATTTTAATTTATTTTTATTATTTTAATTAAGTTTGATTTATCATTTTAATAAAATTCAATCCATTTTAATATGCTTCAAACTTCCTCAATTTATTTTAAACTATTTTATCATTTTATTTATGAAAAGAACAGAATCTAGGGCTCTATTTTTTTTTATGGTTGGAAGATTTAATTTATAATTTACATCTTTTTATATTTCTTTATTTTTTATATTTTTTAAAATCTCTTTACATTTTTTTACATAGTTATATCTTCTTATATATTTTTTATAACATTCAACTTACCATTTATTTTTCTCATATTTATAAAAATATGAATATATTTTTTTATATGCTAGCCACATCGATAAAGATCTCCATTTAATCATTCAAACATGTGTACCAGAATTTGAATGATAGAAAAATTCATATAAAATAATCCCATAGAAAATTGAAGACGCTGTGCTCCTGAGATTGACTAGCTAATAGCTATTTGGCATGCACGTACTCAAATTATTAAAGCAGAGCAGTGAATTACTGGAAGATATGAAAAAGATACGGGACGTAAGAGATTGAACGAACCCTTCCCTGCTGAAACTGAAAAAAACAGATGAAACTGATTTTTAAAAATTTATTATTTATGCATCTGCATATACGATCTGCAATACTGTCAGTAATAATATTAATCAAGTGTATTGGTCTCAACTCTCAACAGCTTACTCGGCTATTTCAGTTGCCCAAACTTGCTTGCACGGTTGTGAATAAATAAATACACTCCAATGTCAGCATTTAGCTGTCTAGGACGTTTAATATATGTTTAATATGGAACGGAAAAAAGAGAAATTTATTCTGAATTAACGACCTTGCTATTTTGGTTATCAGTTGAAGAGTCATTCTCCAGGCAAAGCAGTGACGGACTTACGCTGCAAGACCATACATAGTCGGATAAATGTTAATTGAAAAATTGTTTTAAAATTATATATAAAAATCCTTAAAATTTTTTAAATCACCTCAATAGAAGTAAATCAACACTAGTCGAACATCAAAATTGAAAAAATGAGTACTTTTATATAGGTTGCATTATTAAATGGACAATGGATACTAAATTTTAATTGAACTCCATGAAGACTTTAATTCAACGGTGTCACGGTCATTTATTTTTCACCTAAATAGATTATTTATTAACCTATTAGCATGCAAGTACTTCATGATTAAGCCGGTGGATTTGGCATATGAAAGGCAAACATCTGAATTTTTATATGCGTGTGTTGTGGTATTAATTTTGATAGCAAGTGATTAAGTACCAAACTAAAGTGGGGGCAGGCCAGGGCAGGGCTGGGCTGGGGTTACGCTTTGTGTGCTTTTGAGAGGACTGGCTGGGGGGAGAGGCTGAGAGAGAAGTTGATGACCGTGTCTGTGTGCCTCGTGATCGGAGAAGGCAAATCCCTGGAAGACTGTTCCCCCTAGTCACGTGCCTTCTTTTTGACTGCCCCCCATTTGAACCCCCTCAATCATAGTGTAGCTAGCCCAACCCTCTCTATCATATGTCCTTCAAGTTTCTCTTGTGTACCTATAAATACTCCCCCTCCGCATCCCATTTCTACACAACTATACTCGAACACTCCGCCTTTCAAACACACCTGCACTTATCAATTTCCTCATTTACCCAGCAAATTCAGCTCCTTCAGTCGTCTTAATTTCTCCTCTTAATCTGGGCAATTAGAGGACTGAACCAATCGGGGGAAAAAAGAAAAAGGAAAGGGCTTGACGATCATATATCATCTTAAACATGTGTTCATCATGCGGTTCGTACAATCAGTACTGCACACACCAGGAGGGTGCGCCCTCCTTCTCGTACTGGCCTAACAGTAGTACCCATTACCAAAATTCATCCTACTGTAATAACTACAACGACGACCAAGACTACTCCGCCTCCTCCTTTGCCTCTTCTCCGAACTCCGTCGATTGCACTCTCTCTCTTGGCACCCCCTCCACTCGCTACGAAAACCACACAAATTACGAACCCATGAGCAGCAGCGGCAGCAAGCCAACACCCCATCGCAACAGCGTCTCGTCTTTCTGCTGGGACCTCCTCCACCCCAACAAGCAGTCCTCCTCCAAGTCTCACCGCCACCACTCCAACGGCGGCGATCCCCTCCTTGCTCGCCGCTGCGCCAACTGCGACACCACCTCTACCCCCCTCTGGCGCAACGGCCCCCGCGGCCCCAAGGTAGAAATATTAATTATTACACTGCCTTTATTGCTAATTATTGATGTTTAATTTGTAGGAGCATTTTACATTTTTTTGGGTGGATTTGATCAATTCTGTGATTAATGGGGCTTATTGTTAACGTTAATTGCAGTCATTGTGCAACGCGTGTGGAATACGGTACAAGAAGGAGGAGAGGAGGGCGGCGGCGGCGAGCACGACGGCGGCGCACAATGCCGGAATGATGATGGTGGACCCACAGTGGGCCCACCAGTACCCTCAGGCGAACCCCCAAAAGATGCAGATGCAGATGCAGTGTTTCGGAGATCCGAATCACGAGTTCCGGTTTATGGAGGATGATCGGGGCTCCGAAGCCGGTGTCCAGTTCCTCTCTTGGCTTGCTTATGACCGCCCCAGCGGCCTCGTCCATGACTTCACCCGCTAAACCATTTCCAAAACTTCCCAAACCAAAAAAAAACCGAAACAAACAGAGTTTAATTAATTAGTGGTAGTAATGTATACACTTCCTATGTGGCTAACGATCTTGGAAAATGCAGAGGAGGCCATGCAGAGATCGGAACGACGGCGTTTCGTCGACGGGATTATGCTTAATTTTGTGGGTAATGGTGATGATGGTGATGGTTATGATTCTGTGTATGGCCAAAAGGGTCGGGTGGTCCTTTTTCTTTTCTTTTTAATTGTTTAATTTTCACTATCTTAGTAGTGCCCTTTTTCTTTTGGCTAGGCTACATAGAAATTGGATATTTTTTTATGTGTGTCTCTCTTTAACTGAACTCTTCTTCTAAGTTAGCTCTCTCTTTTGCTTTTTGTCCCTAGGCCGACTCTTCTAATAGGCAGTAGTTGTAGTAAACCGGCCTCTTTTGTTTAAGTTTGTAATGTATCCTATTGTCTACCTAGAATTGTTTACCATAAGCGGTATATTTGTTTTGTATCGAAATAGATATATGATCATTAATTTAAGTCTATCGAGTACACTACTTTGGTTCCTTTTTGAGTTCAAATATTGCCGTTGTTGATTATTTAGTTTTGATTACTTTGCTTGTAGCTCAAAATTATGAAGCTATGTAGATAATTAATTTCAATTCCTCGCTTAATTCATTTTATTCCATGTCTATGAATACAAATAATTTCGCATTTGGTATGTTACCGTAGAATATATCATTGAGCTAGAATTCTCACAAAAACATTGACAACAATATAAGCGTATTTTGTTTGCTTGTTTCACAAAAGCTTGGAATTTGTTGCCAGGTTCCAAGCTTATGGGAGGGTTGTTATAAAGAGACAGAGATAGTTAATTTAATCTCTAATCATCTAGATTCTTAGTAACCAATAGCAACAGCTATCTTTTGTCACTTTCTTCAGACTATAGTTGGAATAAAACGGCGTGGCATTTATATTTTCATAGCAAACTTATCATGTATTATGTATATTTTTGATTTTTGGATCTTTATCTTAACATATTCGAGCGACTTATGGTCCATAAATAAAGAGAAAAAGCATTAGAACTATCCTGTAATAAAATTCTCTATTCATGACTATAGCTCATTAAGATGCTCTCAAGAAAAATAAGTTCAAACCACTTGAAACAATCTATGTTTGGTATGAAGCTTTACTTACACTGGCTGAAGTCTTCTAAACTTTTAAAACGCTCTATATAAATTTCATATATTTTTTAGGGCCTTTTTTTGGGGGGGGGGGGGGTTAAGAGATATATGCCTAGCTAATTAGGATTGAATTACGAAATGCATTAAGAGACTGGTTGTTGGGGCTTCAAAGTATCGAAGCGGCACGATTGTCACGGGGCAGGAAGCCAGGAACACTGTATGTTTTGCACATTGAGATCCCCAAAATATAGATGTTGGACTTAACTGGCGTTAGTTTTTTTTTTTTTTTAACTAATTATTACTAGTTATTATTCTGACTTTTTGATCATGTTCAAGTTTAGCAGTAGATCTGCGTTTTAGCTCGTACATGTACTTCTTAATTAAGCAAAATATTTGACATAAAATGTGATTGAGTTTGTGCATCATCTGTCTTCATCGGTGTAATACTCTCTAATAATACCCCCAACTCGATTCCCACATGCTAACCACATGCACTTGTATTCTTACTTATCTATTGTGAAACTTCATTTGCATTATGTCAATGAAATAAAATAATATCTTAATCAGATCAATTCTTTCACTGAAATAAATATTATATGTGTAGTTTTATGATTATGAAGAATAATAGATGAAAAAGTGATTTTATGACATCTTTGTCTAATAACATCTACTATTCACTAATACCCCTTTTTTTAAAAATCAATACCCCACAGTATGGTTGTTAAGCCAATACAAGCATTGAAAATACGTCTTGTGATGAAATATTTATCATTTTAGTTGTATTATATCAGACGTTCTATTTAATGAAATTAATGACTGTTTTTCAGCAATTGGGCCGATGAAGAACACTTACGTGATTCAGCCGCCAATACTCTAGAGCGGCCCATCCAAACTCTGTCCGATTTTGTTTGAAGAAAGTCAAGAAACTGGGATGGCCATTGCATTATCTGCATGCCTGCCGCATAGCCACGTCAAAATCTCTTTTGTTTCTTTGGTTGTTGTTCAGTTGAAAATCAATCAACAAAATCAGATAATGTTAATGACTTATTTTTCCTTTCAAAAGAAGATAAGCGATAGAGATAAATAGATAATGCTCTTGAACATTTGGGTCCATGGAGTATGAGGAGTGCCAGTTATAACTATAAGCAGCCTTATTTATGCAAATAATTTCTTCTATCAGTTATTAAAATTATTTATGTTTGTCATAATATTAAGTGTGGATCTCGTTTTTGAGAAATTTTAAAAAATTCAAATACAAATGACCTTATTTTTGCAATCATTTCCGCAAGTAAAGAGGTCGACTTGAAGAATTAAATTATTATTATTATCATCTTTTTTTATTGGGCGCATTCCTATCAAAGTATATTGTTTCGGTCCAATGGTTATCTAAAAAACACGAACCTATACATGCAAATTGTATTGAGTTGCGGCTGAAGACAATTCTGATTAATGCCAATTGGGCCGAGAATTCAGAGAATAAAAAGCCCATGAGTAATCAGCGCAAACATATCTCATCTCTTTATTTAGAGCTTCCTGATCAGTCGTTTGGTGCCAGCGGCAGTGACATTAAAAATCATTGTAACATTTTTTAAAATAACAGTTTTCAATTAATGTCAATTAGACAACCAACCAAAAAAATACAACATTTGAAATAGTTCTCCCCCCCCCCCAATCGAGAAGGAGCATTTTCTTTAAACACTAAACAAACAATGAAAACGCGCAGCACATGGAAAACTTTTTACTGCTTTCTTCACAAACTCTATGAACAGACGCTTTTGCCAAAATGCCACATGATTCTCGCAGACAACAAGTGTAAGGTTGTCTTTTAATTCATCTCTCTCTCTCTCTCTCTCTCTCTCTCTCTCTCTTACATGCACTGGTTGAATTTAGAGGGGAAATTCGAAGAGGAGAAAGGGGGAAAAAAAAATTGATGACGAGGCCGAGAGTAAGGTGTCTGAGCAGTGAGGTGACGAGGAAGGAGTTGAAGAAGAAATGGGACGCCGTCATCGTCGGCGGCGGCCACAACGGCTTGACGGCGGCTGCTTACTTAGCAAGGTCCGGACTCTCCGTCGCCGTCCTCGAGCGCCGACACGTTATCGGTGGCGCCGCCGTCACGGAGGAGATCATACCGGGGTTTAAGTTCTCGCGCTGCAGTTACCTCCAAAGCCTCCTCCGCCCCTCAGTCCTCAGGTTTTCAATTTTGCATTTACGGTATTTATATTTATATTCTATGGCTTCTTGGCATCCATTTGGCTCATAATATGAGTTTGTGAAGATCTTAGTTAGTGTCGTCTGGTTTTAGTATTATATATTTACTTTCTTTGATGTCTGTCAAAAGTTTCAATTTCTATATTTTCTCAAAATCTTTTCTTGTGGGTCCGTTGGAATCGTCATTTCTACAAGCAGATATATCTGTAGATGTAAGATTGACTACAGTTAGATCTTCGCAAACCCCGCAAAAGCGACAACCAGTCGCTGTTGCCGTTGTTGTTGTATTTATATTCTATAGCTTCTTGGAATAATTTTCCCATGTTCACAATCCAAAAAGGGGTGAAATTTTCAAGCCAATAATACTAAGATCTTGTATGTCAATTCTACAAGATAGAACAGACTCGCTAAAAAATTTTGAGATCTTTGTAGAAATTTTCACATCCTTACTCAAAGTTTCATAGTCAGTAAGCTAGAGGCTCTATGACACTTTTATCAGATCGCATTTGACTTGTTACCATTATCATAATTCGGATTAAATGAAAAATTACTAAATACATGCAGACAGGAATAAACAAGTTGTTGGACCACTCTGTTCATTTTAGAAAATTCACTGAAAAGAAAAACAAATCAAAGTCACATCACTAAATTTAAATCTTTTCGGTATTTTCTTATAAAAAGTATATATTTCTTTCCATTACAATTTAGACAACTATTGGAAAAAAACATAATGAAAATTCAAGGCTTTATGTGAAATATCTAATGTTTCATAATCAATGATTTGATGTAGTAGTGCTAAAATGGTATGTATGTTTATCTCAAGCTTAGGATACACCTATAGCTTATACTAAATCAAATTTGTCTCCACTATTGAAACCTTGGATTCTTTTCTTTCTTTCTTTCTTTCTTTCTTTCTTTCTTCTTCTTTTTTTTTTTTTTTAAAAGCAAATTGATAAATGTTTTGTAACAACATACTTCTAAAGTGTCTTATTTTAACCTAAAAATCATATTATAATATTTTTAAATCGAAAAGAATGGTATGATCAAATAGTGGAAGCATATTACATCTAAAAATTATATAAAATAATCTTTTTATTTATAATTTGCCACATTTCTAAAATACGCGTATCATATGCCTGCGCGGATGGGTTGATCCGATTAGGGTATTATTTTATAATTCGTTGGTATAGGCAACACGTATTTAAGCTTAGCAATTTATAATTAAGTGTAGTCATTAAGAATTTGGTGATTTTAAGTTATAGAATATGTTAATGTAGGATGAAAGAAGACATTTTAGGGTATCTTCCAGCAAGATATATATCATCACTCTTTTTTTAATGACAAGGCAGTTAGCTTGAAAATAGCTTGTATGTGCAACTAATGTAATACATCGTATATATTCAATGGTTTTCCAAGATTACCCCTTGAGAACTTTTTGGGGGGGGGGTAATGTAGTTGCTTACATATATGGTTTATCTAGTATAATCCAATCTTTGCCCTTGTACTTTATTTTTATTTTTTTAGTTTCAATGATGCCTTTTCCTTTTCGTTGCTCCTGGACTAGCTGAACGTTTTTTTTAACTTTAAAAAAAAGGAACTGTCAAAAAAATTGATCTAACTTATCTGAAAGATGCTTAAGCAACATGACAAACTTGGTCACGAATTGTACGATTCACTTTCGATATGTCAACTTAGTCATATGTCCTTAGAAGTCATGCCAAGAAAACATGTCTTACTAGGTCGTATTACCCCTCACCGGTAAGCTTTCTCAGTTGGGTCCCTGTTTCGAACGTGATGAATAGTTAGCATGCAATTTGGCTGATGCTGATGAAAACTATAAGTTTAGACTCACAAACATAGCTTCCTAATAGTGAGACTAAGATGCACGTACCATAAGAGTCCCAAAAGGTTTAGGCTTGGCCTTCTTTTTTTCCCGATGTGCCATAAATGATGACTTCTCTGCATTTGTTCGAGCACACCGGCAAGTGCTTGGACTGATATGAAATTGCATTTTCCAATCATGCTTATTATGGGCATACCCGTTAAAAAGGGAACTAGAGCTGAAGAGGCATGGCTTGAAGCTCTTCAAACCGATAGCTACAGTCTTCACGCCCTGCATTGATGGGAGATACCTTCTTCTCTGGCCAGATGACCATCGAAATTATGAGGAGATATCGAAATTCTCAAAACGTGATGCCGAAGCTTACCAAAGGTTACATGATTCTGCTTTTCTGTCTTCTTGTCTCATGTTGCTTGATCAGCATTTGATGTTCTAGAGCCAAAAGGGATTGCAATGTACTGTAGAAATGTGTTGGTCGTAATGCTGGTGTCGTGCTTATCTTAATTATAATTGTCAATTTTGTAGATGATGAGAATGTCTGGTATAGCATGTATTTTTAGGTGGTCCTTTACTTTTCGCAGAGTTGATCACAACGTCCCCTCGGGGGAAAGGGGATGGGATGCACAAATAACCGAATTTTTTTTGATCTGTTAAAGCCTTTAGTTGCGCGAGCTGGTAGTCACGATCGTATGACATCTTAATTTCAGGTATGAAGACCAACTTCAGAAGTTCTCCAAAACCCTACATTTCCTTTGGGATTCAACACCACCGGAGATTCTGGCAGGGTCTTCATCCTTCACAGAATGGCTGAAGGATAAACTTAACAAGTCATTATTTTGGGCTCGTTTTCTACGGCATGCATTCTCTTTGGGCCAGAAAGATATGGTGTAAGCTCTTTCTTGCGAGTTTTTGACTTGTAAGCTAGAAGCTATTGGCTTCTAGATGTGTATATCCATGAGGAAAGATATGACCACATGAAGAAACTTTGAGTTAGATTGAACAAATTATGGTTTATTTACTTTGTGGAAAGGAGTGCCTCTTCTATGAGCTATACATCCTCTTGTTTTGACAGGGAATTTGTGGATCTCATATTGTCTCCGACTTCCAAGGTTTTGGACTACTGGTTTGAGGTCAATATGCTTTATTGTCTGTTTTTGTCCTTAATTAAATGAATGGTTACTACCAGTGCTACTAATATACTACATCATTATGTTTCTTAGTTTTCAGTTTGTGCAGAGGGCTGGGATGGTTCTGTCTCTCTTTTTACCTTTTTTTTTGGGGGTGGCGGGGAGGATGGGGCAATCTGCAAGTGCATAATCTCTTTCAGTCTTCCGTGCATTAGAAAGATTTATTGTATTCTTTATTAGAATGTTTTAACCTGAAGGAATCCCGTTGTTTAGCTTACAATTCTTGCCACTATTTATTACAAGATTAACATTCTCTGACATAATCTTCTTGCAACTCTTATAAGAATTTTGAATTAACCCAGTGGCTGTGAAATGATGTACAGACAGACTTGTTGAAGGCAACGCTTGCATTTGATGCAACAATTGGAACAATGGTAAAAATTCTTTAGTAGCTGGTGAAATGTGCAGAGTTTTATGTATATATTCAGTTCATGCCCTTGCTCAACGTAAAAATATGTTGGATGTTAGTTCACTAGGCCAGAATGAGCATTTTCTCCCCTCCGATATGACAAGTTGTCTTTGCTGTCATTGTGAAAGTGGGGGGGGGGGGGGGAGCATATTGATATGGCTTTTCTCCTTAATGAATTATACTTTGTAGATGCACGTGATGTGGTAGTGCTTTCGAGCTTCATTCAGTCAACAGATTGCAGAGAGCCAGAGATGATACTAAATTACTAATACTATAATTTGGAGTTACTATTTGTCATTGCGTTCTTAGCTGACCACTATGACATTTTTTTTTTTTTTTCCCCGTATAGTTAACAACTGCTCAGAGTAAATGCTGAGTAATCGGCACTAATAACTGTGAACTTTTCTACAACCCTTTCTCTTGTGAGGCAGCTTTCATCTTGTTTTTTAGTTCATATGTGCTCTTCTTGACTCAGGCTAGTATCAATGCACCTGGAAGTGGCTACGAACTGCTGCATCATGTGATGGGGCAGAGTGATGATCACCCTAATGTTTGGTTGTAAGTATCTATCAGTGAATACGTGTACGTGGTTTGATTATTCCCAAAAGAACTTGAATTTATCTAACCTCATCGATTAGCGGACATCTGACGCTTTTCTTAGTCCAGGGTTAGGTGAAAGTAGACGATCTGCAATTCTCTAGTAAGGAAGGGCTGCATATAACACCACCCACCAGCCCCCCAAATATACAACCCTAGCAGGACTTTAGGTTTGGCTTGGTTTAGTGTGCTCTTTCTTCCTTTCTTTTTCTTTTTTTTTTTTTGGGGGGGGGGGTGGGGGGTGGGGTGTTGGAAGAGGATGTGCATTAGCTTTTTACTGGAGTAAGTCTAGTAATATGTCGTCAATCAGCAAACATTTGCAGGCATGTTGAAGGTGGCATGGGTTCCATATCATTAGCTATAAGCAATGCTGCTAAGGAGGCTGGGGCATATATTTTGACGAATGCTGAGGTATGTTAAGTTTCTACAACCTCCATCTCTGTAATGAGATGCAGTAAGGCTTGAGGGTGCGCACTCTGCGTATTTCCAATAGGAATTCATTTTGCAATAGTCTGGCTAAACTAGCTGCTAGCATTAAGGATGCCCAGGTTGATGAAGATTCAAGTATGCTTGGCTTGCCTTGAACATGTCTTATAACCAAATGGAACTTGTAGCATATCTTCATTTTTATTTTATTCAATGTCTTCCTTTTATTTCTTCTTGGCTACTTGTAAATTGCTATGACGTTTTCTATTTGTGTAGGTCTCACATGTGATGATCAATGATAATGGCAGAGTCTCTGGGGTTAGGCATCTTTACGTATATCCTCGACCTTGTTATTCCAAATTAATGATCAAATGTTTAGAAACTTTATCGATGCAGGTACTGCTGGCTGATGGTACGCAAATTCAATCTTCAATTGTGCTGTCGAATGCAACTCCTTACAAGACCTTCACTGTAAGAAATGATGCTGGGTCTCTTCAGTAAACTGTGACTTTCCAACTGAGTCAATGGATTATGAAGTGTGAAAGTGCATACACATAACTAGTCCTCTGGATATTGTGTAAAAGAGTATGCATTAAACACTTACCCATTGAAATATGACTGATGAAGGATCTGGTGCCCCAAGGTGTTCTACCTAATGATTTTCTTCATCAGATTCTGCAGTCCGACTACAGCACAGTATGGACTCTTTTGAGTTGCTTACCAATCTTCACTTGTCATTTTATACTTTACACTTTCTTTTTCCTTAGTAGATTATCTTGGTGGATCTGATCATGATCTCTCTTTATTTCGTTGATGTCTTCTAGAACTGGCTTTTGTTTCTTTGCATTGGAGCACATTTTTGTTGGAGATGATTAACGGAAGTTTATCATTGATCTCCTTGCTCCAGGGATCAACAAAAATCAATGTGGCAGTTGATTCTTTGCCAGATTTCAAATGCTTAACTTCAGCCAATAGGGAAATTTGTCCACACCACACGTCCACAATTCACATTGCGGCTGAAAGGTTTGCCAGTGACATTCTACCCCCCCCCCCCCCAAAAAAAGGAAGGCTAAAAAATCCGGGAAGTTTAATCTCTCTTGCTGTTTTGCAAGATTACTAAAAAATTTTAGATAACCTTTCTTTGGTTGCTTGATAGTCTATTGGTCCCCCCAGTTGCCTCTTTTCGCTTCTCTTTCGCGTTGCTCTTTCAAATACTTGCGGCCTTCTTTGGAGTTGCATGGTAGTGGTCTCTTATGCCTTAAATGACTATTTTGAAGTATGGAGGAGATAAACTCTGCTTACCAGAATGCTTCGAATGGCTTGCCATCACGAAGACCTATGTTGGAGATGACTATTCCTTCCTCAATGGACAGTACTATCTCTCCTCCTGGTATCTTTACTACCATTCCGGCATATATACACTCAGAGCATTCTGTTTCTTTATGTGAATCACCTCCAATTTGCTTATTTACTATGATATGTGTGCTGTAATCAAGTATGCTGCCGCTACTAATAAGTATTGCCCCCAGTTTTCCCAAACCATTACGGATCTAGCATTATCAGTTAACATTTGTTGTGAGAATTCTCGGTTTTTGTCTATATTATTTCAGGGAAGCATGTGATTAATTTGTTTGTACAGTACACACCGTACAGTCCTTCAGATGGTAGCTGGGAGGATCCTGCCTACAGGGTAATATTCTTGGTTAACATGGTCTTTTATGCTCCCCCTGGCTGAACGCTCAAGGGTGTCTTACTGCATTCCCTTTCTCCAGGAAGCTTTTGCGCAGAAATGCTATGGCTTGATTGATGAATACGCACCCGGCTTCAGATCCTCAGTAATAGGGTACGACATGTTGACGCCACCAGACCTGGAAAGGGTGTTTGGTCTAACAGGTATACATGATGCCAACAATGAACTCTTACCATTTCATATTCTAACCGTAAGACATTCAACAATAAACTGATAATTCAAAGCCAAGTCTGGGACCTGAACTTGTGTCTTTGCTAATATTGACTGCTGACAGGAGGGAATATTTTTCATGGAGCAATGACCCTGAATCAGATTTTCTTGTTGCGACCAATCAAAGGATGGTACGATACTACCTTGTTTTGTAAAATTTAGTCATCATCATGGAGGTTTCAGTATGTTATTTATGTTGCTTTTGTTATTTTCCCTGCTCTTATTTAGTTTTCGCGGTGCATACAGGTCAGGTTACAGGACACCAGTGAAAGGATTGTACTTGTGTGGGAGCGGAACTCACCCTGGTGGTGGAGTTACCGGTGGACCTGGCCGAAATGCTGCATTTACTGTTCTTCGGGATATTAACAAGAAAACTCGAGGCTGAGATTATTAAAATTGAAGTACGCATATAGACTATGTAACGAAGTGAAGTAGATGCGAATGTGATGTGTTAGGTGGTTGATTCAATTATGATTTTGCTGGTGGTGGTTGGAAGTGAAAGCCGCGCATCATGGTGCTCGTTGGGCCTTGTCCTTTCGTCAACCTAAATATGACGCATCAACCTACTGTATATTCTCATGCTGTACACCATGCAATGGTTACTATCTCATAAGAACCGACCTGGACCAACTTGAGAATGTTTTTGGCCCTGTTTGGCAATCAGCTGTTAGCTGTTAGCTGATTGTATTAGCTGTTTGACTTAGCTGATTGCATTAGCTGTTTGTGAAAAAAGTATTTGGTGAAGTTAGTTGTTTCTAACAAAGTTATTTGATAAAATACCACTTATATTCGTTACTCAATTTCATTATTTTTCTAACTAAACAATTTTTCATTGGCTATTATTTTTCTTTTCGATATGAATTATGAAGTAAGGCATATGTGATATATAAAATTACATTTATACTTTTTTCTAATTTTAGTACTTATTATCAGAATATATTTTTAATGTTAAATGGTTTTTTTTTTAATAGTAATTGAAATTATGTAATATAAAAAATATTTATATATCATGTAAGACTAATTAACATAAATTATTTGTTAAATTAAGAAAGCATTAAAATTAAAAGCATTATCTTCAACATCATAACCATCCACAACTCTTGTCCCAAAAAAGAAAAAAATAAATTGAAAAATTTAAAGTATAAGCATCCAACATTCGGGAATATCATTTGTGAATAACATGTAATGTAAATTGGTCCAAATTATAAGGTTAGTATGATTATTATAATAGTAAACATCAAAAAGCTCTTTGAAAAAGATATCCCAAAGAGCTTTTTGTAAAAGAGCTTTTTGGGTATAAAAAGCTAATCAACCAAACACCCCAAAGAGCTTTTTGATCAGAGTTAAACAGCTAATACCCCCAAAAAACTCTTTTTGCACCCAAAAAGCTCTTTGCCAAACATGACCTTTGTCCATTAAAAAAATTGTTAAGCGACTGTTTTTATCCATAAAAAAACTACCTCCAAAATTGTCAAAATTGGTCAAAAGGATATCTTTGACCATAATTTTCTGATAAATTTAATATATTTATAAACACATGAAGTTAATATTTATATACAAACCATTAAAAAAACACTTTTAAATTATTATTTAAAAAATTTTGAATTTATTTTTCTCTTAGACTAACAATCAAATACATTCATTTGACCAATGCTGATAAGTACTTTTATGAAAATATCATATTTTATAAGAAGATAGTTTATCTTACATCATATTGTATGTTTACTTATACATCGTTTCTTTGATATGAGGTCTAATTTTTTGACTCTCAAGTGTATGAGATTAAAGAAGAGAACTTTTTCTCTAGTTTTTGTTCAAAAAAAAAAACAATTTAATTAATCATCAAATATCTAAGGAATAAAATAAATTTAGAATATAATAGTGACGTTAATTATATTGCTTGTTACGAGAAGTTGAGGGGTGACATCCCAAGCTGCTGCATTCAGACCTTCATCGTTAGTGAAATCGGAGGGCACAGCTTCCAGTCCACTGCACACTGAAGAGATTCATCACTCAGCCCTTCTCTATGATATTTACTCATCAATAATAGAGAGGGAAAAAAAAAAAAGGGGGCAAAAAGGGCGAGATATTCTTTGTCCATCGGATCGGGAAACCCAGATTCATTATTAAAGAAAAAAGGAAAAAAAAAAAAAGATGGATGTGGTGACATTCGGGATCATAGTGGGAATCATCATCCTCTTGTTCGTCGTGGTTTGCTTTATCACCATTGAAGGCACCTGCAAACGCCGTTAATCCTACCTACCTCACTCATTCCTCTGCTTCTGCATTCTGCTACTACTAAATACTCATAGCGATTGAAAGAGGAGAGAGAAAAATGTGGCGAAGGAAGTTCAGCACCGCCGCTACTACTGCGCTTAAGGACAAGAAATGGGACGCCGTGATCATCGGCGGCGGACACAACGGCTTGACGGCGGCGGCGTACTTAGCACGCGCCGGCCTTTCCGTTGTCGTCCTTGAGCGCCGCCACGTCGTCGGTGGCGCCGCTGTAACGGAAGAGTTGATCCCTGGGTTCAAGTTCTCTCGCTGCAGTTACCTCCAGAGCCTTCTGCGCCCTTCTGTCATCAAGTACTGTTTGATTTTGTGATTGATGTTGTTGTTTGTTTGATTTTGTGATTGAATCGGTTTGGAATGGAATGTGTAGGGAATTGGAGTTGGAGAGGCATGGATTGAAGCTGCTCAGGAGGAGTCCGTCTTCGTTTACGCCGTGTTTGGATGGACGGTATCTTCTGTTAGGGCCTGATAAGGAGCTTAATTATTCGGAGATCTCCAAGTTCTCACAGCGCGATGCTGATGCTTATCCGAGGTGCTGATTTTAGCTCCTCTGAATGCCTTCCATTCTATTGTGTTTTATTCCGTGTTTTATTTAATTTGGTAATAATGTGTGATTAGATTCGATTTTGTGTATGAACAACAAATGTACTTCTATATATCCTCATTTCGATATGGGGGAATAACTTGAGGACGTTTGTCGCCGAGCTACTTGATAGAATTATATGATAGTCTGTGATTTTGCATGTCAACTTCAGAGCAATTATGAAGCAGCTAGTATGAATTGTTAGTTGGATGTGATTCATTCGATTATGATTTGTTGTATGGATTAGTTAGGCTACATTGTTTAGTATATGGCGCGAATGTTACAGGCATGAAAATAGCTTTTTGGACCTGAGATGTCATATTATGAGCCTTGACGGAATCCCAGCACAAAATTTGGGGGGTGGGTGGAGGGAAAAAGGAAAGGAGTTCCTGAATATCCATCAACATGCTTGTGCATCTTTAACTTTCGAGCACTCCATTAATATGGATCAACACAATTATAGAGATAACGTTTGCTATATAGTTGCGCATATTGACCCTACACTTTAATTGGCATGTGGCTGAATTATTTTGAGCTGTATCGGCTTCATCTGCAGGTATGAGAATCAGCTCGAGAGCTTTTGTAAATTTTTGGATCCAATTTTGGATTCACCTACTCCTGAAAGTCTACAAGGCGCTTCATCTTTTAGCGACAAGATGAAGAATAAGTTGCATAAATCAGGTTTTTGGTCTGCCTGTCTTCAGCGTGCGGTTTCCCTTGGGCAAAAAGAGATGGTGTAAGATTTCAGTTTTCTGATGTTAATGCATAAGTGGTGTTCAATTTTCAGAATTGGTGCATGTATGTTCTCCTATTAGTTAAACATTGTGATAGTGGTTATGATAAATTAGATCTTGTGCCTAGTCCAGCAGCCTTCTTAGCTTGGGCAATTTGAATTTTGAGACTGACAAGTGATAGATGTTCTGCTAAGAATTTTATGCTTGATGTGATGATAGGGATTTCATGGAACTTCTCCTGTCCCCAGCTTCAAAGGTCCTGAATAACTGGTTTGAGGTAATGATTTATGTTATTCTACTGCATGATGGGGGACAAAAAACTTCTTTCCAATCCAATTGTGGGTCTAAGATTGCATGTCATGGTACCCACTCGCCCTCCCTGCAGTCGAAGGAATGCCCACTCTAGGTGATGGTTGTCACTGGCTTGGCTTAGCAAATGATTTACCATTGCTTGGCTGCTACTGTCGGTACATTTAATCTATTTTCATGATTTCATCTGTCATTCTATGTTAATCATCACTGCCTGTCAATTAGCAATGACGTCGTTGTGAGCTGAAATGCCTTTTTTTTCCTTTTCTTCCCCCCCCCCTTAAAAGTCCCTATAGCATGTGTACTGCATGGTAAGTAACAAGCTTAGTAAAAAAAACTATGTCGAGAGCCTTTTTTTTTGGGGGGGGGGGGGAGGATTTTGTTTGCTTCTTTTGATCTTGTCGTAATTAGTTGGAGTATTTTTATTTTTATTTATTTTCCTTTGCATGGTTACTGGAACTCTTGATTCCTGCAGACAGATGTTCTAAAAGCAACCCTTTCAACAGATGCTGTAATTGGAACCACGGTAGGGATCTGCTTTGGCTATTTTCTGGTTTGTGACTTTTTTATGTTTGCGACATTTTGTGGTGGTCCGCATGTTCTAACTCATTGATCCCCGCATGTTCTTTGCTTGCTGTGTGGTGCCTTGATTTTCTCCCTGACTTATTCATGCTATGTTGCTTATTAACATTAACAAAATTTGAATCTTGTCAATTACTGTAACAGGCAAGCGTGCACACGCCAGGCAGTGGTTATGTTTTGCTACATCATGTGATGGGAGAAACAAATGGAGAATGTGGCATATGGTCGTAAGTACCTAAAAGATTTCTGGAGCATATATTGGCTACCACTTTATAAAAAGGGATTAATAGAAGATCATTTAGTGAGACATTGAACTAGTCTATCATAATTAAAGGTTGAAAATTTTCTGCCTAGTGGCTCTTTTAGTTTTATTAAAGATAAATAGATGGAAAATGTATGTTTCACTGTTAGTTCTTATTAAATGCATCATTGTTGGAGATTCTGATGGAATGAATTGTCTTGTTTAGTGGGAGATGACCAAGTAGGAGCTGTGGGCTTCTCTAGTATTTTTTTTTTTGGGGGGGTTGTGTTATAGTTCTTTAGTTTTTTGTGTCTGTAAGAGCAAAATCTGACTAGGGTGCATGCAAAGAGATGCATCATTTTTTTCAATTCCATCATGTATTCATGTTGCTCTACTTGGCAGGTATGTGGAAGGCGGAATGGGCTGTGTGTCCTTAGCTATCAGCCAAGCTGCAAAGGAAGCTGGAGCTCATGTAGCAACTAGTGCTGAAGTGAGCCTTGAAACCAAGTCAATGCTAGGTTCCCACTTACTGCATCATGCATGGGTGTTGGGACTGTGAAACAGTATTGGCCTGCATTAAAGAGTAGATTCCAGATAGCGGCATATGGGGTGGGAAAGAGTTTTTAAATAAATGGCTCAAAATAGAACTATGTACTCCCGTAGTCTACAGTTGAAAGCCTGAAAGCCTTTCAAGCAGCTAACAAGTTAGTGCTTTTTCCAATATTTTGTTCTTGCATGATGATAACTTCGTTTACATGACATCATTCTGCTGTAATGCTGTTTAATTCAGGGTGGGTAAGATAACTTCTCGCTGCCCCTAAGGAGGGGAAGGTTGTTTAATGTAGCCTTTCTTATAAGTAGAATTGCCTGTGTTTGAATCATAACTATGCCTTTTGTATTCTAAGTGTATCCCAGTCTCTGAGTACTTGGACTGCCTACTTTGTACTGTTGTACGCTTCTTGCTTCTGCATCTTGCTTGAACATTCCAGTGGTTCACACCTAAAATTTTGTTGTGAAATGATTATCCTATATGACTAGAAAGATGCAAATTCTAGGAGTGGGTATACAACTTACACAATGTTGAAAGTCAGTTAATATTAGTCTACCTACTGTATTTACATTACATTTTAACGTGTTCTACCTTTTCCAGGTATCTCAGCTGATGATTGGGGACACTGGAGCCGTGGAAGGGGTTGGCTATGCTATTTGTATGTTAAGATTTATTTCACGGCACACGCTGATCAATGCACTGATGTATTTTATGCTCTAGGTGGTGTTGGCTGATGGGACAGAGGTTCAGTCTTCAGTTGTGCTATCAAATGCTACTCCATACAAAACCTTTGTGGTGAGTTCTTCTGTGCCTAGTCTGCAACTCTGCATGTTCTAAATTTGGGAAAACAAAGACCAGGTAACCTGTATGTTGACTGAATCTTCCAGCTTGTATAGTGGTACTTGCCTTCTGAAATGTTTTGGTTCAATGCAGGAGTTAGTGCCTAATCATATTCTTCCAGATGATTTTCACCGTGCCGTCAAGCATGCTGACTATAGCTCTGTAAGAAGGCCTTAGCTCATCTTGTTGCTAAATTTGGACTAGCAAGTGGTTGAAATGTCAATGCTTTTTGTTCTGTCTCTTGCATTGGTTTGTTTGATCGATATGCCTACTAAGCATGCTGATTATAGCTCTGTAAGCAGGCCTTAGCTCATCTTGTTTCTAAATTGGGACTAGCAAGTGGTTGAAACGTCAATGCTTTTTGTTCTGTGTTTCTTGCATCGGTTTGTTTGATCGATATGCCTACCAAGCCTAGTACTGGGGCGGTCAGCTGTGGTGTATATGCCTAGTAAGCCTTGATAGTGGAGGCGACTTGTGTGATATTTGAACTCCTAGTCCTAGCCCACTGTTTGAACCTCTTGAGACTTGGTCATGACATATTGCTTTTGCGAACCCCTTGTTTACTTTATAAAATAACTGAACTTTTCTTTGAGAATATCTGTTCCCAAAATGTTGTGAGACCATATTTGTGAACAACTGTTATGATATTGTGGTTCCCTGTTCTCTTGAATTTTTCTTGATAATATTCATTATATTTATGTGATAGGCAGGTTATTCAAGTCGAACATTATACAATCTCATCCTATTCTGTGCTATTTACCCCATCTGTTGTTTTCTTGCCCGAAAAGCTATGTCTTTGGGGGGTTGATAGGTTCATATAATTGTATCTACAAGTAGTTGACATAGAGAACAAAATTTGGGCATTCAAAAAGGAATTTGAATATAGAAGAGTGAAAAACGGGGAACTCCTGGTTCACCCTAAGGGCCTGTGTTTTTCGTTGATAAATTAGGGTTGGTAAAAGGGTAAAGTTGGTTGAGGTATGTTGAAATGGATTGAAGTTGGTATTTTTTGTTGAAGTGCGTTGAAGTGGGTATATTTTTTATATTGGTTAAAATAGTGAGAATAAAAATTTGAAGGAGGTGGGTTGAAGTAGATTGAAGTTAGTTGAAGTAGGTTGAAGTTGGTATTTTTTATTGAAGTGAGTTGAAGTGGGTTGAAGTTGGTAATTCGGAAAAGGCCAACGAAAAGAACAGGCCCTAAATGGCCATACTTTTAACAGTAGAATTAGGATTGGCAGATGTTTAGGTGCCTTTTTTCCCCAAGGAAAAAGAAGAAAGAGGGGGGTACTGTTCCCTCCTTATGGCACTTTGATACTTCCATTCAAACTAATGTGGATTGTATTTTGTTACTTCTACTGGAGCAGGGAACCACAAAAATCAATTTGGCAGTTGATACTTTGCCACAGTTTACCTGTTGTCATAGCAAAATGAAACATATTGATGTCGGCCCTGAGCATGTGGGGACTATTCACATTGGTTCAGAGAGGTATGATGTTGCACTGTCAAGAATGAACTTTAAAGTGATATAGTGCTCCTTCTGTGTGCCCTAGCTATGATGCTTGTGGTTGGAAATAACACTGTAATGATGGTGGGTAGGTTGTTAAGGAAACTCGCTCAATTAACTAGATATGCTTGGATACCAGCCTATAGCTGATGATTCATGACTCTAAATTAGTAGGATACTGGACTAATTTGATGACAACGGAAGCCAATTAGGCTTGTTATTCTATTGGGCAATGGCCATGGTGCAATCCATCCGTAAGACATGGATCTGCAAGAGCTGGACATTATGAAATATCCTTTACCATTGCCAACTGAATGAGCTTGTTACTTCTGTGATAAGAAGAATTATTTCCAACTCAGCTTTTTTCTTTCTGGGAGATTTATAGCCTCCTATGGAAACACACAACATACGACAAGCAATGCATACTAATCATGCTGCAAATCAGTCGGTGGAATCCTTTAGAGCCTGGAAAGTACATTTGTAATGTCATAACCTCAAAAAACTGAATGATTCCCTTGATACCTGAATTTTACCTTAGTTGAAGCCTATGCAAATCTCTTTGGGTTACTGATATGCTAAATTTCTGGTGACATGTTCTCTTTGCTTCTTCCTTGCAGCATGGAGGAGATTCACTTGGCCAGTCAAGATGCTCTGAATGGACTACCATCACGAAGACCAGTTATTGAGATGACAATTCCTTCTTCTGTGGACAAAACCATATCCCCACCAGGTACTGACCATCTTTCAATATTTCGTCTTTTCTCTTGCAACCATTTATTTAAATAGCCATTAGGTGTATCGTATTTTATGTCAACCATGCAGCCTTTTGCATTAAAAAATAGTTGGAACACATGAGAGCACCATGCAGTCTTAGCTGTTCACTTATGTTATGCTGGGAGTTCTGAGATGAAACCTGTATTCAATATTATTCTTTTTGCTATTTAGGTTTGAATCAGGTCTTCTCTTTCTGCTTCTTATGCATTTGCTATTGCAAATCTAACAGTTATAATCTCTAACGTCCTGCAAATGGCACAACTCTTCTGTTGTGCACATTCCTAGTTCCCTCCTGTCATCTGTTTGCTGTGCATTGGCAAGGGTGGCTTGTTTCTGCTACATTTATTCTTCAAATTTGACTCCCTTGGCATAATGGAGGAGATGCTTGCCTATGTAGGAAAACATGTGATCAACTTATTTATTCAATACACACCCTACCAACCATCAGATGGCAGCTGGCATGATACTGCATATCGGGTGAGTTTGCTTCATATGCTTACATTGTTTGCGCAAATCAAAGCTTAGAGGATATGGAGCATTTTCTTGTGGAGATGCTACTTGCGCACTTCTTTAGCTTCACCTAATTATAAGTGCCCTACAACAAGATAAATCTTTTGGCATACCTTTTTGTGAAATATTGTGAGACATATACAGGAGTCCTTCGCCAAGCGATGTTTCTCTTTGATTGATGAATATGCGCCTGGCTTCAGCTCATCAATTCTTGGATACGACATGCTTACTCCTCCAGACCTTGAGAGGGAAATCGGCTTGACAGGTACTTTTATTTTCCTAATGTCCAATATCAGGTACTTTGTTTTTCTTGGGGTTTACCCTGTGGTGCCCACCTCTATGTTTAATGCCTAGAAATCTTTTAGCTGCTTTTATATACAAAAATATGTTATAATTTTGAATTATCTTGTTAGGAGGGAACATCTTCCATGGTGCAATGGGATTGGACTCTCTCTTTTTGATGAGACCTGTTAAAGGATGGTAAATTCTGCTGTCTTCTTCACTTTTTGGTTTAAGTACTCGTGCTTTCAGTCTCAATAGGCAACTAAGTCTCTTGCACGAATTACCCTGTTTGACAGGTCAAATTACAGAACTCCGCTTCGAGGTTTGTATTTGTGTGGAAGCGGAGCTCACCCAGGTGGTGGAGTTATGGGAGCACCTGGTCGTAATGCTGCACATGTAGTCATAGCAGACATTCAGAAGCAATAAAGGTCTAGGAGAGCGGGAATGTAGCATAATTCAGTGATTTCACCAAAATCCATGCTGAAGAATTGTATCCCCAATATAGTTTAGTCATGCCCTTTGGCAGCTGTACAGACATAGCATTTTTCAATTTCATTTTAAGTTGGATAAATCTCCTGACATTGTTTGGCAACTACTACAAAGCTGTTCTTTTCAAGTTTTTCTATTGGCACAGTCGCAAAATTCATAAGAAAATACGAAGTCTTCACATGTAGAGCCTTTGATGGGTCATTCTTAGGAGCGGCTCTTTGTTGTCAAGGATGAAGGATGCCAAATGCCAAATATTAGAGTTAGCACACGAGACCTTGCAAAGGCCAAAGAGTACATCGATTCACTTTGCAACTTCTCGGAACAAATTATCGACTCCGCCAGTTTGAAACAGATTTTGGGACAAGACTGATAGTGGACGAAGCAGCTTCTAACCTGCACTCAGCAGAGAATATAAATGAGTTCCACGGAAGTGCCTTAAAAAAAGGGAAGAAAAATCATGAAGCCAGTGAGGGGATCGCAGGCTGTGTGCACAGACCTTGATATTTCTTCGACAGCCCTCATGATTTCTGCGGAATTAGTTTCTAGCACTTGGCCTCCAAAGATGATCTCATCTATGATAGTATGTAGCTGCAGAATCCCAAAAAATGAGCATGAATTGCAGGAGGAAAATCGACATGCAGTGGGTAGGTAATGCTAAGGAGCTAATCACACGGTCTGCCTTTCACAGCAAGGCTCATACAAAGTACCAAAAGTTTGAACTCAAAAGGCATGACTGTCAGTTACCTGTAAAAGATTGAAGCACACAAAGATTTGGAGATACATGGTAAAATTGATGTACATTTTCAAGAATCAGTACTACCTTGCCATAATTGAACACTATGTCCAGCTCACAGACATTCTTGAAGCATTTGTCCAAAGTTTCTACAAAGACTGAAGGAATTACAGGGAAGACATCAGTTACACAGATGAAAAGACAACTGGAACAGACATAATTGACAAGAATGGATGACAAAATTCAACTCGATCAACAATAAAGTGGACATGAATAGAAGTAAAACACAGAGAGTCCTAGTTCAAAATGCTCCACTATGGATGTTGAAAACGACACAATGAGACGTGGAAAGCCTAACTTGGTCCCCTTAAGAGGCAAGGTTTTCGCAAAATACCTTGAATTAAATCAAGCATAGCCAGCTCATTTTCAGCACTGTCATACACAAATACGAAGTAAAGGGTTGCATAATGCTTGTATACAAGTCGAGAATCCTGCAAATGGAAGATTATTAATCAGGCGCGCTTTGCAGACCAAAGTTGGACAGCAGATACAGCAGGCACAAGATAGACAGTTGTATCACATCCAAAATGAACACAGACATCCCCTTGCCACAGCAAAGCCCCAAAGTGCGCAAAACACGGGCAGAGATACTCATGCTGGGATAATTTAAACAGCACTAGTTAACTTCTCACGTTGCAGGATAAAGTGATGGACAATCTGAATAATAGAAAACATTAATGAGATGAACCTAGAGGAAGTAAATTCAGTTATGAGCGACAACATCCTTATTCAAAGAAACAACGATTGATGGAGCGTTCTTCCAACATCATCCCCAACATAAACAGTTCTAAGAAATATGAAAGCAGCAACACCACCACCACCACCACCACCACCACCTCCCAATGTGGATCCCGCTTTCGCGGGGTCTGGGGAGATCCAGCTGTAGGCAACCTTACCTCTACGGGCATTCCTACCCGTAGAGAGGCTGATTCCGAGAGACCCACAAAAAAGGATTTTGTGAAAACATTTTATAGTAGAAAGCTTTTATGAAAACATTTAATGGTGAAAATTAAGGCCACATAGTAAGGAAAGTCTAAGATAAATTAAAAGACAAGTAGTCGAAGTTATGAAACGCAAGAATAATAAAACAGAGGAAGGTAACATACCTTAACAATCAGAGGTAAGCAAACGCTGTCTCTTCCCATAAGAACGTATTACCTGCATACAAACATGACATACGAAAAAAAAACCTACAACCAAAAGACAACCACGAGGTCGACTCTCTGCGATCTAAGATCTTAATCCTATCCCGCAACAGCCTCCTATCCTGAGCCATGTCCTCCGTCAAACCTACAACTTTCAAGCCCTCTCTAATCACCTCGGCCAAACTCTTCTTTGGTCGAACCCTCCCTCTTTTGCTTTCGGGGATGTTGATCATCTCACATCTCCTCGCTGGAGCGTCCACACTCCTCCTTTTCACATGGCCAAACCATCGGAGTCTTGTTTATCTCATCTTATCTTCGATGGGAGCGATTTTAGCTAAGTCCTTGATTATTCCATTCCTTATTCTGTATATTATCGTAAAACCACACATCCACCTAATCATCCTCATCTCCACTACCATCAACCCTTGAACCTGCGTCTTTTTAGAGGCCAACATTTCGATCCATAGAGAACAGCTGGTCTAACTACCATACAATAGACTTTGCCTTTCAATCCTAGGGGTACCCTCTTATCACACAGCACACTTGAGGTATACTTCTATTTTTGCCAACTCATTTTTATTCGCTGGTTAATATCTTCATCAATATTTCCATTCTGCTGAATGATCGAACCTAGATACTTAAACTTATCGACCTTCGGTATCGACCTCCCATCCAGGGTGACTTCTCCCCCCCATCTACCCTTAAACTAAAATAGCAATGAAGGTATTCCGTTTTCGATCTACTTACTCTAAAACCTCTAACTTTCAGCGTATGCCTCCATCGCTCCAACTTGTTATTAACTCCCTGTCTGATCTCATCAATAAGAACAATGTCATCTGCAAATAGCATACACCACGGTAGCGCATCTTGAATCCCTCTTGTAAGTTCATCCATAACTAGAGTGAAAAGAAAAGGGCTTAAGGCGGAACCTTGATGCATGCCCATACCAACGTAGAAGTCATTGGTGACCCATCCTGGCGTCCTAACACTTGTCTTACCTCCCTCGTACATATCCTTAATAACTCGAATATACAAGGGTGACACTCATTTCTTTTTCAAGCATCTCCATACCACTTCACGTGGAACTCTATCATATGCTTTTTTCATTTCAATGAACACCATATGAAGATCCACCTTTCTATCTCTGTACAAACCCATGAGCCTTCTAAGGAGGTAAATCGCCTTTATGGTCGACCTGCCTAGCATAAAACCAAATTGATTATCTGAAATCGAAACATCCTTCCGCAACATTCTCTCAATCATCCTCTCCCATAACTTCATAGTGTGGTTGAGCAACTTTATACCCCTAAAATTATTACAATTTTGAACATCATCTTTGTTCTTGTACAGAGGGATGACTATACTAGACCTCCATTCTCTGAGCATCTTAGTGGTCCTAAAGATAACATTGAAAAGCTCCGTTAGCCACTCTAATCCTTCTTTACTCAAACACTTCCACACCTCCACCAGAATCTGATGTGGACCCTCTGCCTTCCCATTGGTCATCTTTTTTAAGGCCTCTTTAATCTCGTCCTTGGTGATATGACCACACATTCGCAGATCAAGTTGCCTCTCACTACACTCTCTATACCTACTACGGGAATCTTCCATCACTTCCCTATTGAGGAGTTTAGAAAAGTACCTTTGCCATCTCTCCTTAATTCCGGCATTCTCAGACAACACCTTACTATTCTCATCCTTGATGCACTTCATAACACCTAAATCCCTTGTTTTTCTAAGAAATATGAAAGCACTTACATAATATTCCCAAAGACTATGTTTAAATCTGAGTTCCATTTATCGAGTCTTCTCCATGCAACTGAGTCCATAGAACTCAGAAAGCAAGGCAGTGAGACAAAAATCTCTCTATTGGGACAAAAAGTAAACATGATTTCCAGATAAGCTATGGCATTAAACAATTTATACTTCATCTATTGTTGACTATGAAGCAGATTCTCTTCCACTCACAGCCATCACATTAAAGACCGATTCATGGCAAGCCTATACCAGACACTTGGAAGTATGCACTCCCAACTAATGTATGAACAATTCTCTTGCCGTGCATGAACAGTTGTAGGCAGGAATATGGTATAGTTTTCCCTATTCATTTCCTGGTTATGCATACCCTGTATCTTTTGGCAATAAGCAAATTAGCAGGATTTATGCTATTTTCTACACAAAACTTGAGCATTATGTCAGTCACAAAATATTTCCTGTTTGTTTGATAGGATTAAGATATAGTAGTATTCATCTCCTAACGATACCACCATGAAGCGTATTTTGAGGATGGGCACAAGAGGTGAAGTTCATATTGAGTGCCGTCAATGTTATTGTTTCAATGGCAACACGAAATGAGCATGGTGCACCTTTGTCTCTAGGATAGCTACAAAAAACTCTTGATCATCACAACAGATATGTGAAACAACTGAGCATTGTTGGCTTTCTTCTTTACTATTGCTAACGTCTTTCTTCTATCTTCTCTATGAGCACTCACAAAATTGGTCCAATAAACTTGAGGACTGGGAAGTTAAATGGAGGGGTGCCTGCCTGAATGCTGCTGAATGGGGGCTAAAGGGAAGGTTTTTAATGACTTCAGCCCCATCCCACTTTAGTATATCATAACCAAACAATGTGAAAGTAAATCACCACAGCATCTGGATTTCTGTTAATCCCTCAACTACTGCTATGCACATTTGTTCAATTACAGAAATGTAAAATACGAAAGTAATCAACGAAGAACAACCACAAAGAAAGAGAAGATACCGGGCCAAATATGGAGGCAACATCCACAAAATTGCTGACACCCTCAGGCCTGGTGCACAACACTGAAACACCATAAAACACAACAATATGGATCAAAACGACCCGGATAATATCGAACTAACCCCACATCAAATAAGAATCATAGGGAGGGAAAAGAAAGAAACCTGAGTAGAGCGTGCGAACGAGCTCCTGCTGCTTCTCCGGAGGCTAATTCAACAACAATTGGAGAATTTTGATACGAAATCAATCAGAATTTTATTTGATTTGATTTGGGTTGCATTAGATCAATGAACGCATTCCAGAATTGGATCGCACAGATAAAAAAATGAGGAGAGAGATTGGGATAGGAATGTACCTGGAAATCGTAGAACTTGGTAAGGCGAGGCTTGCCTTGGGTGTTCATCATAATCACTGCCTTTATCATCTTCTGACTCTGATTCCTTCGATATTTGACTTTAATTGATCTGATCAACCTGCTCTCAGTTTTCTGTTCTATCGATTTCCACTCCCCTATCTATCCAAGAAAAAACCCCCAATGTGTTTCGTGAGCGTAATAAAAGACTAATGTCGTGTTCTCGATTTGATAAATCAATGTCTAGTGACAAATGAGGAGACAATTCACTTCAAATAAACAAAATATAACAAATTGTTACATACTTACGAAAGTTTTAAAAAATTACATTATAAAGACTAATGATAATTCTAATTAAAATTCCATTATATTGCTCCTCATTTTCCTCTCTAAACCCTAATTTTGTATATACATTGCATCTCCCTCATCTTATCTACTTTGTTAGAATTGCTGCTTGCCAAATCATAGGCAGTAGTAAGTTCCCTTTCACTTTGATTAGTTCAGTTAATTTTAATTTTTAATAGTATTGTTTGTTTATTCTAATAAATTTGTTCTCCCTGTGAATATTAGATTTCTCTTATTCGTGTTAGAGTTAGAGATTCTCTCTTTTTTGTGAGAGTTAGGGTTTTCCTTTTTAGGATTTTGTTTCTCGCCTTTTATATAAGTTATTTATCTTGTCTATTTGTGCAAGTTTTATTTGAGTTATTGAGCCAGTTAGAGAGCATTTTTCTGATTTATCAATTTATTTATTGGATTTGATTAAGAATGATTCAATAATGAAAGTTCATATGTGTAGATTAAGATTATGTTTCTTTCAAGTTAGATCTGTTACATCATATAAGATTTATTCTATAAAGTCATACAATAGCTCATTCGATGTTCGAAAAAGACAAACTGAAGTCGAAAAACACAGTTTGTGGTCAAAATGATATTACAAGTATAGAGCAGACTAAAGAAGTATATTTACAATTAACTTCGTTGAAATATAGATCTGTTTTGATAAACATTGTATGTCAACACAATAATTTTGCAGGGGTTGTCTCAAATGTTTAGATTCAACTCTTCTTTTTGTAGGACACACATAACTCCTTAGCTATCTCTCAACAAAATTTTAATTTTAATAATGATAGTTGAGATTCAAATACATCTCAAAACCTCAAATTTAATCTATCGTCAAATTTAATCTACCACATTAAATAAAAAGAAAAAATTATCATCACTTAAAAAATATAAATGAAGAGTAAAATAAAACAACGTAAATTTTGCTAATGTATCACCTTCAGCCACTGTAAGCCCTAGAAGTGAGATTTCCGCACTTTGGCTTCTCAATCTCCTTCCTTTGGTCTTTATCTTTCTTCGATTCGCACTCCAACTTTCGATCCAATTCGAGCTTTTTCTTTCGTTTTTGAGAGCAGGAAGAATAACAACATGAAGTGGAACAATCTAAAGCCCTTTAAGAAGCTGCTGGTATCCGGAGGAGGATCCACTGCTGGTAATTCTCTCACTTGCCCTTCGTTCGCTTCATTGCAGATTAGTTCGGCTGTTTATATCAATCGAACTAGTAATAATTTGACGTAGTTTAGTTTGTTTTTCTGAAATTTGTCGCTTGCTTGCAAATTCTTACTGGGTGCTAATTATTCTAATTGTCTTTGTAATTGGCAATCAGTTATCAAGATCATGTTGTAATATACATTTATTGGGTTGTTGATTATGCATCCATAGGTCGTAATTCTGCGGGTCGTATAACAATCTACCACCGGGGAGGTGGGGCAAAGCGATTGCATAGAAAAATCGATCTAAAGAGGAGCACATCATCAATGGGTGTTGTAGAACGCATAGAATATGACCCTAATCGCTCTTCTAGAGTTGCTTTAGTGCGATGGATTGAGGGTGTGCAGCTGGGAAACCGAAGGGAATGTGAGAAAGGGTTCAGTCCTCCTCCATCAAAGATTGCTGAGCCGACCACGAATGCTGTTCTTGGTCAATTCCCATTAGCTTGCTTGGCGCCCGGGCTTATGATGGGCAGTGGGTTGGTTGGTAATAAGAAAGACGGGAGCAAACTAAGTAGTGTGAAGGATGTTTTTGTATCTGCCTTTTCGTCTCAGAAGCCAAAGGAGGAGTCTTTGCATAATTTCCCCAGGTTTGCTGTAGCTGGGTCGAAGCCTGCTGTTTTTGCTCCCCAAGAAAGAAAGGCAGTCCCAGAAGGGGAGAAGACATATTCACTTTCTGATGTTCAAAGGTGGAAGAAGGACAGCGTGCTCTGGGAGCATAGGCTTAAGCGTAAAGCAGCTCTTTCTTGGACGAGCTTTGTCCGTGAAGAGCCTGTAGGCCTTGCTGTAGCTGCTGATAGTAATGACATGAAGCAAGTGGGCAAATTATCGAAGAAGGTAGTGAACGAGGATCGTGCTCCACTCACTTATATAATAGCCAGTAATGAGCTGGAACCAGGGAAGATGGTCATCAACTGCGACTGGTCCAAAGTTCCTGCCCGCAAGTTTTAGAAAATGGTGAGTGTAACTTTTACTTGAATTTTGGGTGGCACCACTTCCCAGTTGTTTGTTTCTTGTCAATTGTGGGCTGTTGTTCTGATGAATCCATCTGTCTTTACTTGCGTGCCTTTTCAAACTTATGAATCCACTCTACTTGCTTGTTAGCTGGTTGCATTGTTGTGGGGATTGCTAGTTGAATGTTGCTTTGCAGTAACTGTTGTTTTTGTTATGTTTGCAAATTATTAGGAGAGCTGAGTTCATATTCTTTACAGTGAAGTCGAGTGGGACTCTTTAAGGACCAGATGCTTATAAATCTAGTTTAGAGTGAAAACTATAATAAGCAATCCAAACCTGGCCCTAAAAACTTTAGAAGCATATGAATGACTACATGAAGTTATGGGAGAGAGTGATTGAGCGAAGGTTGCGAAAGGATATCTCGATCTCAGAGAACCAATTTGGTTTTATGCCTGGCAGGTCGACCACTGAGGCGATCTACCTCCTTAGAAGGCTTATGGAATTGTATAGAGAGAGAAAAGTGGATCTTCACTTGGTGTTCATCGACCTGGAAAAAGCCTACGATAGAGTTCCACGCGACCTAGTTTGGAGTTGTTTGGAACTGAAGGGAGTGCTGTCAGAGTATATTCGAATTATTAAGGATATGTACGAGGGGGGCAGGACGAGGGTTAGGACGCCTGGGGGGGATACTGACGACTTCTACGTTGGTATGGGTCTGCATCAAGGGTCCGCTCTAAGTCCTTTCCTGTTCACTATAGTGATGGATGAGCTTATTAAAGGGATCCAGGATGCGTTACATTGGTGTATGTTATTTGTAGATGATATTATTCTTATTGATGAGACCAGAGAGGGAGTTAATAGCAAGTTAGAGAGTTGGAGGCACACACTGGAGTTTAGAGGTTTAAGAGTGAGTAGATCAAAGACTGAATACCTCCACTGCCGCTTTAGCGGGAGGGGAAGTGCCCGGGGGGGGGACATCACCATCGATGGAGTGCCGCTACCGAAGGTTGAGCAGTTTCGATACCTTGGTTCGATCGTTCAGCAAAATGGTGAGATCGACGTCGATATTAACCAGCGCATTAGAGTCGGCTGGTTAAAATGGAAGTATGCTACAGGTGTGTTGTGTGACAAGCGGATGCATGTAGGTTTAAAAGGCAAAGTTTATCGTACGGTAGTGAGACCCGCTATGATGTACGGTTCAGAGTGTTGGGCGTTGAAGAAGACTCAGATTCAAAGGCTGTTGATCGCAGAGATGAGGATGATCAGATGGATATACGGATATACGAGATTGGATAAAATTAGGAATGAAGTGATAAGGGACATAGTCAAAGTGGCGCCCATCGAAGACAAGATGAGAGAATCAAGATTAAGATGGTTTGGACATGTGAAAAGACGGAGTATGGACGTACCAGTAAGGAGATGTGAGACCATTAACATCCCCATCGATAACAGAGGGAGAGGTCGACCGAAGAAGAGTTTGGATGAGGTGATTAGAGGGGACCTGAAAGTGGTAGGAGTGACGGAGGACATGGTTCAGGATAAAAGACTCTGGCGGAATAGGATTAAGGTCGTAGATCGAGGAGCTTTGTCGACTTAGTGCCTTTCGGTTGTAGTAGGGCTCGTTGGGTGTTGGGTTTGCGTTTGTTGTGTTGTTTGCAGGTTGTACTTGCTTCTGGAGAGGTCATTATGTGTCCATCGCTGCTAAGGTATTGTACCTCCCCCTCTAACCCTTTTTTTACTATACTAGTGGCTTTCTCTTTAACCTTTCTTTTGCAAATGTTTACTTATGTTTTCACAAAATTCTTGCTTTGTGGGTCGTTTGGAATCAGCCTCTTTACGGGCAGAAATGTCCGTTGGGGTAAGACTGCCTACATCTGGATCTCTCCAGACCTTGCGAAAGCAGGATCCACACTGGGAGTTGTTGTTGTTGAGTGGTGTTGTTGTTGTTGTTGTTGTGGTGATGGTGTCTTGATGAATCTTGTCCCTGTCCAAGTACACATGAGATGTAAGTCAAGGTGCTGACACTGGAGTCATAATACTTGGCATTAAGTTATTTTTGTCACTGCTATCAGCTTTCCCAAGGATTTGATTAAAGCTTTGGGTAATTGTGTGCCATCTTGTGTTAACCAAAAATTTCATCATGCTAGCACAATGGACTTGGCCTTCATAGTGGCTATACTTTGAAGCTTGTTGTGGCAGCTTTTTCAAAACAAAAGCATTTAGCATGACGCGTACACTTGATTACGAGTTGTCAAGCTTGTACGGTTGCATAATGCTTTTATATTGTAAGGTACTCAGATTAAAGTCCCAAAGATCCAGCATGTGAAATGTGACTATTAAGGTTGATTAAACTTCTATGGTTGCCAATCTATGTACCCACCCTTTGTTCTGTCCACTAGCAACTCATGATAACTAGGGCGCATTCGGAGGATGTAACAATGCGCATGCTATACCTTCCAAAATAGTCACATCCAGGCCCAATCGGGAAGTTCAATCTGTGATGAAATATCTTGGACAAATAAGAACAAAGAAATATTTAATAGATTGCTCTATATCGCAAGTGATTCAAGAGATTGTGCAGGCCAGATGCGTGAGTTCTTTGGATGTGGCCTATTGAAAGAAAGCTCTCATTGAGCTGATGATCTTCATCCTGTTTTGCCCCTTTCCTTTGGTCTGACTGCGTTCTTTAAGTATCAATCAAACCTTTACCTTTGTCATTACCTCATGCGTCCCTTCTTTACATTGTGTTACAGGTGGAAAATCACGTGACCTCCTAGCGCGGGGGGGGGGGGGGGAAGATGAAGTCGAACCAGTGGACTTCTGGAAATTTTCGTGCTTTCTGATATATTTGATTATGAGAGGACCAACAAGTAGTCTAGAGAAACTGGAACTTGTTTTTGTTGAGAGAATTCTGATCATGGTTTAGTTGGCTTCCTGGGATCTTGTATGTTGACATTTATCCCTTTCATGGCCCTGGATTCCAGAGGCATGGTGGATACAAGACACCTTAGAATTATTGAGGATCAGCCTTATGGACTCCAATTATCTTGTTCAGATGTTATGCCTTCAGTGAACTTAAGGTCATACTTATGTCTCAAATAATTCACGCAGCTGAGACCGCGGTGAGCCTGGTACCAAGAAAAAGAACGCGAAACCATTGGATGACAAAATTGGTGTATTTTGCATCTAGATTTTGTACAGTTTCCCTGTCTTTTTTAATACCATTGGTGGACTCTGAATTCATGTTTAAGAATTTGATTGCAGTTCACTCGTTATCCTCTGGTTTTCAGAGAAAAAGGGAATGATGCTGTGTTTTTTTGTTGAGAATTTGATTTACGGTTGCTAGGTCCTGGACACAGCCTTTTCCAAACAGAGGAAATCAAGCACTCCTTATTTTGAACAAATGAAGCTAAGTTGGTGCATGGAGGGCTCTGGCAGTCTGGCATATGCACTTAGAGCACTGGCAGCGATCAGCACGCGGGTCGTGGGTGGGGCCCGCGTGTGACACGCGTGTCCAGGCGTCTGTGGCAGCAGCAGGCACGGGCACCGACACGCGTGGCAGACCGGTCTGCCTTGGTGCCCCGCGTGCTTCTTTTTTTGGGCGTTTTGCGCTCCAAAACGCAGCGTTTCGATGGTGGTTGTAACGTCGGACGCTGTGTTTTGGTGGAAGGAGGAAAAAAAAAAGGAAAACGATGAACAGGGCCGTGCAGGTGGGAAACTGGGCTGAAGAAGACCGTTGGGCATGGGCAATTGAGCCCAACGGCAATTTTGGCTGATTTTTTTTTTGGGGGGCTCAATTTTTGTTCTATAAATTGGCTGAAATTGGTTTGCATTTGTATTAATTGCATTCTACATTCTATTCCGTATGCTTTCAATCGTTCAACTGATAAAACTTAACTCATCAATTTTTAGATACTTCAAAATAAATTAAAATATTTTCCGGAAACATAAATTACATATTTTTTCATCAGGAAAATAAAGTTCATTTTTAACTTATACAAAGCCCAATATGCAAAAACAAATCTCCCAACATAAAACAAATTAAATATGTTTAGTGGTGGGCTCCACCAACAAATATTAAATCATTTGTGCTAAAATGAGTTCTACTTGCTGGGAAAATGAAGGAATGCAAGTTCCAGAACTGTGGAACTTATGCTGACATGGCATGCTGGAGTTTCACAAAATGGAACTCCATTGGGAATGCTCTTAATCTGTCAGTTCCAGTTTTGACCACGAAGACAAAAACGCTCAGAAACATTGGCTTTTAATTCGTAATTAAGTAACAATTTTAAATGCAATTTTGAACAAGGTGGATGCCAAATCAACGTAAAATTTTAAGACAGTAATTACACTTTTCATGATCATAAGTAGATATGCTTGCCTCTCTACTTTGGTATTGAAGCAAATGGGTTATAAGAATCATTCAGTCATGAAGCATTCATTTGAAAGATCGTTCAATTTCAGCTAAATATCAGATTATCGAGCAGATATGTTAGAATACTAGTAGTGTTTTAGAATGATCTTTTGAGTAGGTTTTTCCCCCCCTCTTTTGCAACTACCGTCCTTATTTATATGAGACAAGATAATCACAAAATTAATTTGCTAAAGATGGATAATTAAAAAATATGACACAGTTTTTTTTTTAATTATTTACCTTAAATGATGCTTAAAAAATGCTGCGCAATTTGGCCAGATAAATGTCAGCATTTAATTTTTTTTGATTTCCGATTTCAAAGTGAAAGGCCTCCAAAAACACAACACAAAATAATTGGTCCCGGCGGGGCTCGAACCCGCGACCTTCGGCTCATAAGACCAACGCTCTAACCAACTGAGCTACGGGACCTTGTTATTTGCATTTTGCGTTGGTAACTTGTTTATTCAACTTTGCAATCTGCTACCGCCGTGGACAAATGTCGGGAGCTCATTGGATAGACTGCAAGTATTCTTTTTACGGAGACGATCCTTGTTCGTTTCTGCCACGGTGGCTCATTTCTCTCTCTCTCTCTCTCTCCCTTAATTTCCGCAGAACACCGATCTCTCGTGAACTTCTGCTCTCAAATCTTTTTTTGGCTGACCCGAGAGAGAGAGAAACAAAGACAGAGAGACAAATTGAGGAGAGAGAAAATGACGCTAGGACTGCTCAACGCCAACCCGGTGGTTCACGCCAAGAAAGAAAGGGTCGCTCGCTCCGACGACACCCAATCCGCCGCCTCCACCTCCGCCGCTGGTGCCGTCGATCCTCTCGACGTCTATGATATCCTTCTTCTCACTTTTCCTTTCACTTCACTGATTCTCGCTATCTTCTGATAAACAGAACATGAATTTCGTAGTTGCTTGTTTGATAATTCATTGCCACATTGATAGATCATAGATCAAGTGCGACTGCGTTTTAATCAAAAATAATGTTAAAATGGTAAATATGGTGGTTGTTGATCTTTGACCTGAGGACAAATCATGTGAGAGATATAAGAGATCCGGAGCACCCGTATTCATTGGAGCAGCTCAGTGTTCTGTCCGAGGAATCCATCACTGTTGATGACAGACTTGGCCGCATCTTGTCAGTTCTTTTTCTTACTTCATGTTTCTATCATAATTATAGTTATACTCTTCTTTTTAAAATCGATTGTATTTGTATATATTCTGGTATTGATTTGGTCTGCTGATTTAATATCAACCTTGGAGTCTAGCTGGGAAAGTTAGCATCTTTTTAATGACTAATTTTGGTTGGGAGTTGCAATGATTATGATAACTTCTGCTTGGTCCAAAGCTGTTTAGGCCAAATTTCACTTATTGTGTCTGTGTTTTAGATTAAAATGGATTAGAAGTCTTCCACCATGAAGCAATATTGGAGTGAGGGATGTGAGTTAGGCAGAGGCAGAGAGCGACTGAATTCTCTCTGCTGTAATTATATAAATTATATGATCAATTGATGACTTGCTATATCTGGGTCTAAGGACCTTGCTTTATGCGATTTCTGCAATTCAAGGGCAAGCCGGCTGCATCAGGATCGCTCCCTGATCCGACCTTAACAGGGTACAGATTTGGACTTGGTCTTGGTTTTGGTTTTGGTTTCGGTTTTTCATGTTGGTTTTGAGACCCTGCATGAAGGTTATGCTTTTTTTTATGTTTGTCTTCTGAATGATGTTTCCGGTTGTCCCTTAGAGGGAGTTTGGAAAGGCATCAAAATTTTGGGGTTAAAAGTTAAGGGCAATACTTTCGAGGTTTCAGGTGAGAAATTTGGGACTCTCTGTATATAAGTGTCAAAAGCATTTTTGACTTGATTCAAGTCGTGGTAACTACCTTTCGTAGCTTGCTTGCTGCTTGTAATCCTGGAAGTAGATAATCCGGTGGTTGGTTTGAAGAGTTGTGTATCATGGTAGATTAACATTTTTCTTGTCTGAACTTCATACATTGTGGTTATACTCAACAGGATAACTTTTACCCCAACCATCCAGCATTGCAGTATGGCAACTGTTATTGGTCTTTGCCTCAGAGTTAAACTAAAGCATTGTTTTCCACCACATTATAAGGTGAGATTTATGAACTACTAAACTTATCTCTTAGATGGTTCTGAACTAGATACCAGACTTGTGTCTTTTTCATTAGAGTTTCCCTACTTGTGATTTGGCCTTTTTTCTTTTTTTTTTGGGGGGGGGGGGGCTTTGGGTACTTCCGTTCTCACGTGGTCCTTAGTCATTCATTGCCCCCACTTCCACCGGCATAATGCATCCCTGCTAGAATGAATGCCTGTAACTAAAATCATTATCTCATCAACATTCGACATATTAGAATGGAGAGCTTGATGTCATGTGAAGTCATCTTGTCACTGAAGGGTCCAAACCAGAAACAATCTATTCAGATGGTAGAAGAACCTATGTAAAAGAATTGAAGTCAACTATGATGAAGCTTTTTCTACAAGTACTTCTGCAATGTCACCCAAAACAATGGTGAGATATTGTGAAGTGTATCTAGAAACAAGAAGCGTCAATTTCTGCCATTTTTTTTGTTGAGGGAAATTGTATGTCCCTATGCTAGTTTTGCTGCTTCAGGATGTTTTATGCACATCTCAGCAGTGTTTGGTGGAATAATTTCTTGTCTTACCTTGTATGCTTACTCATTGACATAGTTTGCGTTTTGTTCAATGGGCCTTTAGACTCTAGAGATATGTAATAATCTGACTGATATCACTCTATTTACAGGTCGACATCAAAGTATCCCCAGGCTCTCATGCAAATGAAGAATCAGGTTAAGCTTCAATTCTGCTCATCTAAATTTAACCTTCACTATGGATCAGAATGCCCCTTCATATGTAGCCAAAATAATTAGATAGTCATGCTGGGGTCTAAATCCAGTATTGTGGCCTTGAGCTTAACCTCCTTTCGTTCTTTACTAGCTTTTTCCTGATGATTCAAACTGACTTTCAAAATTTATTGCTGTGGCTAATTTGTCGTCTTTTCAATGAACTTTCTGCTTGTAGTTAACAAGCAGTTGAATGATAAGGAAAGAATTGCAGCAGCCTTGGAAAATCCTAACCTCCGACAGCTAGTGGATGAGTGCCTCGCTTCTAATGAACTCTGACTTGCAATTTCTGGAATTTTGATCTGGCATTTCAGCTGCCCTGTCCAATGTACAGTCAAATCGTTGTAACGTGCTGTATGAGATATACGAACCGATGGTGATAACTCTGCAATGTAATACGACACTGGCATTGCTGAACAGCCATTTGCATAGAGTTAATTTCACTGTTAACAGTTAATGTAATATGTCTGTTCTTAGTTCAAACTATACTGGTTTGTATAACCTATTACTTTGAGTAACTATGCTAGGCACTTCCTAAAATAGCATTTTGAAAATCTTTTTAGTATTCCTGTTGCCTCAAATGCCGAGAAAAGCCCTTCCCAACCGTTCAGTATCAATTGTTAGTAGTGGTCAACCCGCCCTCCTCACGCGGATCAGCTAATCAAGCTGGTGTTTCACCCAGGCTGTATCAGCCTGAATTGCTTTGTCAAGTACCCCACTTTCCAAGATTGATATAGGAGAGTCCAACCCATCCTAGGTATCCTATCTCAATGCTTGGGACATTCATCCCACACATGGAGGGCAACATGTCTCGGGTAAAAATCCCACGGCCAATTCGTCTGCTGTTGCACCAGGGCATTGAGGGCGTCCAGGCTTGGCGTAACAGAACGATCAATTTCTCAGGCAATGAAAATTCTTATATTGTGTAGAAACGCACAGAAATTATGAGCCGGGTTCAATGTAGATAGTGCAGTACAACGGTGCACTGCAGATCACTTGTATACAAAATGCTGTAAATCTAGGGTTCATTCAGTCTAATGTTTATAGTCATACCTTAAATTGTTGACAGAAATCTTAGATATGTAAAAATGACACAAAGTTCACAATTGAAGCCATCATTGGAGCACAAGTGAGTTCTTCCAAAAGAAGTTCTAAAATGACACATCTATTATTTAGAGCTGAAGGGCACTTGCAGCCTTGCTCCTCTTGCATTAGTTATATATCAAAATGCCACAAGCAGAGATGGCATGAATACAAGCTGTGTTTCTCTCCCATTCGAGCAAAGTCTGAGAATTTGTTTATTCAGCTAGGTGAGGGACACAGGGACCGTTACGAATGACTAATGCTGGTGTCTGATGCTAAGTCTCTCACCATCCGTACCTCCCATTTTACAATTCCACTGCTGCTGCTGCTGCTGCCGCCTCCTAAAATGGCTCTGGAGCTACTTCAGCTTTGAGGTAACCGTTAGGAAGGGATTTCAAAGCTACATTGTCGCCAACAGGGCCGTTGGCAAGATTACATGGCTTGTCACCAAATCCCCAAACTTTAGCAGCCTTCAAGTCATCCTCAGCCATCAATCTCGAGAATTCTTCGTGGTCATATTCTAAAGTTGCGTTCCCGCCAAACTCCTTTGGAAGGTTTTCCACATCGAAGAAAGACCTCATCAGTTCCACACTGTCTTCGTTATTTGGGTAGACAAACTTCACCTTCTGAGAAGTCTTTGGATCCAGGAAATACCTTACAGCCTGCAAAATGCAACGTAAGAATTTGTGTTGGATAAGACGTTTGGCAGGTTAAATCAATCATCATAATGCAAATAGAATGTGATTTACAACCTTCCAGAATGCTTGAAATATCCTTGGTGGATTGTAGAGAAATGCTACAGCAAGTCTCTCAGGGTAGTGGTTCTGTAAAATGTTGATGATGTCTCGGGCCGTTCTGACTGATAAACTAGTACTTACTGAAAATCCTGTGAAATCTATCAGCCATGACATCTGCTCTTGGCCCTCAGGAAGGTTGAGGATCGCATTCTCCAACAGATAGACTAAATGGCGGATATTACCCTCTGCAGATGTGGTATTCTGCAACATACACGGGGAAAGTGAAAACTCAGCATCACAAAATTACACAGAATCAATTCCTTAGGAAGAAGACTGAAGATCACCTGCTTTCCTGGCCTCATTATAAGGACAGTTCTTCCATCACGATCGCGAAAATTTGCTCGGGAAACCTTCCCCGTCTCACCTTCATGTGCGACTTCATGCTGGCCATCACAGAAGCCATACAATGTCAAAACACTCATAAATGAAATATAACATATTATCACGTAGCTTTCGAAGGGTGCAGAAGCATCAAGGAAAACGAGGTGAGACTTCTCCAGTTGGAACACTTCGAGCTGTGCTGATATGTGAGGGCAGTGAGGCCACAGTAATTTTACGGTACAACTTGAAATCATGTTTCAAAAGCCAAAACCATAAATCTTAAGAAAGAAATCTAATTACAACATAGTCAAAAACATAAATCTTAACAAAGGAATCTATTTAGGTTTCATCCAGCTGCAGGTTTCTTAATGGCACAAAATCATTCATCAAGTCATCAATTGCACTGCCAAAGACAATGCCACAAATTTTTTTTCCTAGTCAACTCATGTGGATACCTAGCGTTTTTGTATTGCTCCAGTCCTTTTAGCCATATGCAAGTTCCACGACAAGTCAAAGATAAATAATGCAACTTTTGTTCTCAGATGGTGGTAAAGTTGATATATCAACTTCATGTTGCAAGCATTTGTTTAATGATACTATTAAGTGCAGCACGCAATGAAATCAGGAACATGCCAGATGAAATTTCCACCCTAGCCACACCCATTCAAGTCAATGATCCGCACTTTGCAATAGCACATAAATGGTGCCATGACAGAGAGACTCTAAAGGAGTAATAAGGCAGACCCAAAATGGTTGATAGAGATCTTTCATACTCTCTCCATATTAGCATAATAACAAATTATTGCCAACTGATCTCTCACTTACCCAACGGATTTCCTCAGGCTTGTAGGTAGCCCTCCACTTCAGTGTCTCTTCTATCATTTTCTTGGCCTTGTCAACATTCCAATTCCTTGCTTCAAGATATCTCCTCAAGCAAGCATCAGTACATAACTTTGAACTGCGCCCAGATAATGTCCCAAGGGCCAGCTTGAGTTCTTTCACCTGGTTGCAAAAGAATACCTTTATGGACAGGTCCAAAACTCAAAGGGAACCCAACAGAATGATCAGATGTTCATCAATATATGCCAATTTCATGTAGAACACAAAATGGTGTGAATTTTGTCAATATAATAAAACCTCAATTCCAATAAAAGGGAAGATGCCTTCATAGTCCCTCCATTACAGTAATTGGCTAACAACTATTACTAAGGACCCCAACAACTTTCAACAGAAAGAAAATCCATAGCTGAAATCATGAGAAGGAAATGAACAGTTCACTGTACAAGGGGAAACTATGAAATAAAATGTTGTATGCACTCAACGAAATCTCTCATTAAAAAGCAGAGTACCATGACCACTCATCGAAAGTGGACAATTACCTTTGCATCTTGCTGTGAGGAATCAATTTCACCATGGTCATGAGTGTGCTTCCGCCGGAACATTGTGAATCCAAAAGAAATTCAACCTACAACCCAAGCGAAATCGTTAAAGAGAGATTACAAGTACGGAAGCATGCTGGACATTTTGTTCACATTTCATGATCCGCAAACCGCTAAAACCCATGATCGGGCAAAAATACAATGAGAAGTATCCTAAAGTTACGCAAACTACTCCAACAACATAACAGCAAAATACAAGAATTATTACGAAAATGATTGTGATCATAACTAGCATGGATTTGACCTACGGATGGATGCAACCTTACCCTTGATACCAGGTTCCCAACTAATATTAAGAAGCAATTGTTGGCAAGATTTGCTGAAATTGGTAGCAAGGATTGGGTGGCCGTGGCTTAATAATTCTAAAATGCAATGAAATGGTCACCGATCGTACAGATTTCTGACCCAGACACGATCTCCAGGAAAGGAGAAATGTACTGCACCAACTAGAAAATCGAGCTCTCTTGGAATAAACTAATCAGCCAAAGAAAAAGTCCCTTTTAATAGTCCATTTTGATCTAATCTGCAATAAATCGTTCAATAACCAAAGTCCACACACTTGGATGATACACAAATAAAAAAACATCCCATGCATCATGCTTACATTACAACAACAGAGATGTGGGGCCCCATAGAATAAAACAACAAACTTGTCCATCTCCTAATATTTACCCGTATATCATCTTCATCCCACCGATCCCAATCCACCCGTAAAACCAAGCATATGATATGACTTTGCTTTTGAAAGCAATTGAGACAAATAAAAGATGCCATAATATTGATTTGAAAAAGATAGTGTGATGTGTCAAACAGCACTGAAATCTCATCAGCTTCCACCGACTGAACCGGCCACCACACCTTGACCTAACATTTGAACCACTGTCACTGAGATCTGAACAGACAGTGATTCATTCAACGCAGATAATCCATAAATCCAGCAATTTGGTCCTCCACGATCCTCCCGCTCAATAAGTAACCAAACAAGAGGCGACTTAACAGAGAAACCCCCCCCAAAATGAACGAAATTAGAGAATCATAAGCTGCAATTCTGATAATTCACCAATTTCAACACAATTAACCACTACGAGGCGAGAAAAAAGTCAAATTCACAGAAATTACGCAAAAAAGACGACAGAAAATGCAAAATCAAGACGAAATGTGAAATCAAATTGACGGAATTGCGTGAAATCAAAGATCCGATCCGATCCGATCCGAGCCGGGGGGAAAAGAACTTAAAGTGAAGTGTAGAGCTAAGAGTGACGAAAGAGGCGCACCTGATGAAGAAGGTGGAATCGACGAAGAGAGAGACAGAGAGAGATGGGTGATTGTTTCAGAAATGTTGGCTCACGCAGACTTCATGCATTCACAAATTTCTCTCTCTAAGAGTTGCGTTTGCATCCAAAATGCTCTGAAGAGAGAGAGAGAGAGAGAGAGAGAGAGAGGTAGAGTTTGATCTGATTGAAGGACGGAAGTGAAAGCGAATGAGACTGGAAATGGGGTGTACTTAATTCAAAGGAAACAGCCTCTGCATTCCCCCCTTCTTGTTTCCCCCTCGTGCGTGGACCTCCTTTTTTTAAACAAAAAATAATAATAATGTGTTTGTTAATTATTACTTGGGGTTGTGACGGAAAAGCCCAAAATCGTGACAGCTAAACAACCTTCCAGAAGCGGACAATGCTATCGCCTTCCTTCCTCTGTTTGTTTATTCCTATTTATTAATTTTCCACTGCTTTTTTTTGACGAGAAATAGTGAAAGCGCTTTTGTCAACTCGGTATTTTTAATCCAAGTAAAAAAAAAAAAACAAAATATATTCGGTACTTTCTCCTTTGAAATATCAAAGGTGCGGCCTAAACGCGACTGCAAATAGTCATGGATCCTGAATTCAATTCAGATTTATTAGGTTTGATCGAATTTAAAAAATTTGCGTCTAGTGAAATGAAATTTAATAGGTTATAAGTAAGTTTGGATCGAAGGAATATGAGTCACGTCTAGATCTAGGTCTGAAGAATTTAGACTTACATATAAACCGAGCTCCATTTAAGTGCTATTAATTTTTTTTAAAAAAAATTGTGACAAAGGCAATTAGCTAGTAACTTTAAACTAATAAGCTCTGAAACCACTTTACTTTATGGTTGTCGTAGAAGAAGAAGACTTAAAATTTGATGTTTAAAATTTGGAGTGTATTAAAATATTAAAATTTGCTTTATGCTTGTTTAAAATTTGATGGATTTTGTCTTTATGGTTTGTATTAAAATATTATTTTTTGTGTGTAAAATGTAAGTAAGAACACTTAGTTATGGTAAGTGTCGCTAGAATTTTTTTAATTAAATATTACATCTTGTAAATTCAATTATTTGTCCCTATAATGTGATAATTGATGTTGGAATGTGAAAAAAATAATTCTTAATGTGAAAAACAGTTAGGACTTGCGGACTCATCCGATTTATAAGATCTAGTGTTGGGTCCTATCTTTTTGGATCCAACGAGTTTGGAGCAAATCTGGGTTCAGGTTCAAAAAAATTAAATGGGCCTGCATTTAGGTGGATCCAACCCAAATCAGACCCATCGCTATCCCTAGTGGGATAAGCCCCCAAAAAAACAAAAACTGCATTATTATGTGAATTTATTTATAAATCAATTGATTGAGGTTAAAAAGAGGCTTCAATGGCACTACCATCACACAAAATAGCAGTAAAGGATTCGGTTCACAATAGTCTATAAGGTTCAGCGAAAATTCATTTAACTAGTTCCTACTTTAACTTTGTCAACCATCTTTTCACTATGTTTAAGTGCAGACAAAACGATGATAAAACTTAATTTATGAACTCATGCCCAATATCCTGCGGAATCTAGATTAGCTATCTTTGTATTTGTAGGATTTGATCCAAATCAAAATTATAATTAGTTGTGTTGTTGTTATTATTTTAGTTTAAAGGAAGAAAGAAAAAAAGACATAAAAGAAGAAAAGAAAGAAGATATAAAAGTAAAAAAGGGCAACCTTTACTTTGCAGGGGAAGTCTACATCTCGGACTTATTGTGGGACTTTTTTTTGGGGGGGGGGGGGGGGGGGGGGGGTTTAGCTTTTGGCAAGTTGAAGTTGGTGGATTCAACGAACAAGTTCAAAAATTTGGAAGGTACTCTAATCGTGGCTTAAGATTTTCCTGAAGGTGTTAATCACATCCATGGTTAATATTTCGGTGACTGAAACGGCAAGTTGATAATTAATATCTAAAGGCATTTTCAAGGTTTTGGAAAGGTTTGAAACCCTAAATGAAACACTTAGGTTTTTGCTTGAAGATTATTCTGGAAAGTGAGTGACAGATTCTTTTGATCTAATTTGAATTTTGATTGTGAGTGGTATCATCTTAATTTAATGTGGGATCTTGAGTGATTACGTGAGCTGGGGTATTTGTAGGGTATACTCTGGGCACCCCCAAGCCCGGCGTAGAGGGCCAGCGTGTTGTGAGAAAATTGATAGTGCATAGTGCTGCGAGTGTACCCAGTTGTAATCTATCTTTTCTTATTATAGAGGATGATATGCTTCAGTTGTCATTGGATCGTCGCTTTTCTCCTCAATATGGAGGAGGTTTTCAGGTTAAGTTGATGGTGTTCCTGCTCTTATCATATGTATGTGTATATATGTGTGCTTGCCAAATTTTATATCATGCTTCCGATTCCAACAAGTGATATTAGAGCGGGTCTAATCTCAACAACATCTATACTTTGACCCTAAGATCTTTCACAGTATGAGATCCAACATATAGGCAAATTCCGTACACGTCATTTACATGACTTCCATCCCTTACCACACTTACCAATTTTTGCCATATGATGTCTTCAATGCGACTCCACTTTGCTCTTAAACTATCTACTCTGTTGCGTCCTTTCTTGTATGCACCTAGGCCTGTAACGAAACTGAGCTGGATTGCCGAGTTCTCGGATTCTGCTTGCTCAAACTTCGGCTCGAACTTGAGTCAAACCGAGCTAGAGTCGAGTCCAACCCTTGCTCAAAAGCATGATTTTTTTGGTTCCTATCCGCCTCTATAAAGAGTATGAAATTTTCTTCTTATACAATCAACAAAATTTTAGTCAAAGCTTAGTTTGGCTTGGTTTAGTTTAATTAGTTCATTTTTTCTTATGCACTTGGGTGAAAAGTATGTAATTTTCATTTAAAATCAACAAAATTTTATTTAGATATTTATTTCTTGAATCACATGCAAAATCTAGAATTAATTTGGATTATAGCCTAAAATTTGGCAAATTTTAAACAAAAAACAAACCCAAAAAACCAAGCCGAGCTTGGCTGCCTCGATCTTGGCTCGGCTTGTTTACACCCCTACATGCACATGGTGAAAGAACTCACTATGATATACTATCAGTTTAGTACTAAGATTTTGCTTCCATTTGGTGCTTGCCCATTAAGATTGAAGTTCATCCAGTTTTGCCGATTAGCATCTAAAACATTATTGATAGGCATTGACATCAAGTGATACATTACGCTAAATTTAGGAGTGTATATAGTTTGAATCCCTTTCTGGTATATAAGATGTGACCTACACATCTATAAGAGGAATTTTTTTGCTGCAAGAAGTGAATTCACATATCATACTCTTAAAAATATGTACTACTTCGAATCACATGAGTACATACATATTAAAACTCACCAATATGATACACATAGTCGTAACAAACATGGCTAAGAAATAATAAGGGTAATGAGAACATATACTTCTAATGAAGGAGAAGCAATAAAAGCTTCACATACAAAGCTCAATTGAGGGAAATGACGTCTCCAATGTGCATTGCCTGGGAGGCGGACATGAATGTGAGACGAGAAAGTTGCCGGGCGAACATCACGAAACGAGTGGAAGCGGATAACAGAGCATTGAATCCTACTTTTAATTTTGGCGGTCCCTTCAGTGGTCCGTATTCAATCTTTCCGCATACTGACACAAATGTCTCTGCTTTGGAGTATCTCAGCATCACTCATCCAAGCATTTTTCATACCGCCACGTTTTAGGCCCTGTTTTATTTGGCGATTTTTAGGATTTAGTTAAGAATTTACATCTTCTTATAACTTTTTACATTTTTTTATAATTTCTTACATTTTTTTATATTTCCTTACATCTTCTTACTTCTCATAGATTTTTTATAATATTTATTTATTTTAGTTACAGAAATATGTATATTTTTTTAATGATACTACCAATATACAAAATTTATAAATATCTTATGAACACAACATTTACATAAACATAAAAACATAATATAACGACGTAAATTATATTTGAGTTTCGACATGAAATATATATTTACTAATATTTAAAATTATTTATTTAAAATAGAAATTTATTTGAAGAGTTGTATTCAATTTTGTCAAAAAAGTTTTTTTTGGGTTATACTTTGCTTATTCGATCAAACTAATGTTCATATAAAAAACCTTGGATGAAATTTTATTCACGAAATTTATGGAAATTAATATATTTTATTATTGTATAATTAACTTAATTAATTATTTATTTTTAATAAGTATATTATTTTAATATTATTATTTTTCATCCAAAACGTTCATTGTAAAATAAATTACACTATATAATTCTTCAACAATTCAACAACTCCTTACATCCATCCTTATAACTCCTTACAGCTTCTTACATCTTCTTAGAGCTCCTTGCATCTCCTTACATCTCCTTACGGCTCCTTATATCTCTTTACATCTATCTATCTAAAATGCGAGCCCTTAACAGAAAATTAATTTGACAATTCAGCACCTCATAATTTGAATTTGCATTGATTACACTTCTGATTTACGAATCTCGAATCACATCAACCTTAGATCATATTTATTTTCAAACACGCCATGTTCAACTGACAATAACCTGTTCTAGGATTGGGACAAACTTCGATTAGGTGTTACTTAGATAGCGTATTTTGTTCTATTCGTAAAAAACAAAAGGCCATGCAACAATAGCTAAGAAAAAATTGTACTGCAGCTATGACCATTTTCTACGACTCTGTTGAAAGTGCTCATTATCCACCATTATTTTGCTTCGTTTAAGTTTCTTATTTTTTTTTAAAAAAAAAATTGGAAGGACATCTACTGCTTTCGTGGACAAGTCACACACTCACACTCACACTCACACTCACACTCACACTCACAAATGAACGAATAATCTTGTTTGCAGAGGCCCTGTTGACTAGTTACAAGTTAGTTGCAGTTTGTTAGGAAGTTGTTATATTACAGCAAGCTCAGCATCTCTCTCTCCAGTTAGTTAGATGATCTTTCTTCTCTCTCTCTTACTCTGTATATAATACATACTCTGTACACAGATGAGTTTTAATGAAGCTGATGATATTCTTCTTGCTTCATTCAAGAATTCTCTCTGATGGCCCAAGGACAGACAATTCATGATCTGATGGGTCAAGGGATGCTGTCAGAGGAAGGAAGAACTTTAAGATAGCAGCAAATGCAGTCAGTCAAGTTGATCACTTACAAGATAGTCCACTTGATGAAGACAGCACTACCAAGAATCTTGGACAATTTGATCCCAGTCTTATCCAAACTTTAGCTCAAGAAATGATGAAGATTATGAAAGGGAAGAATATTGCAGCACAGCAATTTGATAACATGCAGTCCTTTGCTCATTTTGCAGGTATGATTAATAAAAGCTCTCATTCTGGTACATGCCATGCTGTGCAAAGTGATTCACATGGTTCTTGGATTGTAGACACTGGTGCTTCAGACCACATGACATATAACCTACAAATCCTCACAAATATTCAACCCTTGGCCAAACCTGTACACATCACTTTACCTGATGGATCACTTAAAACTGTCTTACGTGCAGGGCAAGTTTCTTTATGTCCTCAGTTAACCCTTCAAAATGTGCTATATGTGCCAGATTTCAAATTTAATATGATTTCAGTTAACAAATTGTTGACTAATTTACATATGTTTGCCCTGTTTACACCTGAAAAATGTATTTTTCAGGACCCTTCAACTACCTTAGCAATGGCCATTGCACCTATGGACCATGGACTATATCAGTTCAAGTCTGTTAGTCAAGCTGGAAACAATAGCACCATACCAGCATCCTCTAAGTTTGGTCAGAATAGGAGCAGCTCAAACATGACTGTAGCCAGCACTTCAGTTTTCACTTCCTCTTCCATTGATTGTCAAAATCCTAGTCTTGATATTATACATCCAAGGCTTGGACATACTTCAGTTTCTAAGATGCAACATCTTTCTTTTCGTAAGCAACATTTATCCACCACTTTTGCCTGTGATACTTGTGTAATAGCAAAAATGCACAGATTATCCTTCAATAAAAGCCATATAACCACTTCTTCACCATTTCAGCTGATTCATTTAGACCTCTGGGGGTCCTTATAAGATTGCCAATGTTTGTGGAGCTCACTATTTTCTTACCATAGTTGATGATGTTACAAGGAGTACTTGGACCCAGCTTTTACAAGATAAGACTCAAGTTGAAAACACCATAAAACATTTGTTTCACATGATTCAAACTCATTTTCATACCAAAATTACCATGGTCAGAAGTGATAATGGTACTGAGTTTATTAATGTCAATTGTTTTCATTTTTTCTCTGAAAATGGTATTTTACATCAAAAATCCATTGTGGGAACACCACAGCAAAATGGTGTGGCTGAAAGAAAACATGGCCATCTTCTTGCTACTGCTAGAGCAATTAGGTTTCAAGCAGGTTTTCCCAAATATTTCTAGGGAGAATGCATTCTTGCAACCACACACATCATTAACAGACTTCCAATGCAAAATTTGAACTAGAAAACACCTTTTGAAAAAGCTGCATGGCAAACCACCAACTATGATCATTTAAGGGTCATAGGATGTTTAAGTTTTGCTGCAAACCTGAAGCCTATTGATAAATTTGAACCCAGAGCCAAAAGATGTATCTTACTTGGCTATACTTTTGGTTACAAAGGATACAAGTTATATGACTTAGAAATGAAAAAGATTTTCCACAGCAGGGATGTGCTATTTCATGAAAATGTGTTTCCTTTCAAAGGAGATCCAATTGGCAACTTCCCTCAAGTCTCAAATATCTCAAATTCAGCTGATACACCACTTTTATTCCCTTCAATGCATTTGATCAACTTGATCCCATAATTTTTGAATCAAATTCACTACCTACTAATTCCACCACATCTTTACCAGATCCTAATACTGACCCTTCACCTGTAGTTCATAATTTGGTTGGATCAGATTCAGTAAATTTCACTTTAGACCCTGCCCCTCACTTCCCTTCATCTCATTCTTCTCCCTGCAACATTGGTGATACTACCACTTATGAATCTTCTACCCAGTCTTGTGCTGCCCTTGACTCTCTAATTCCTAGAAGGTCTGGTGGACCTAGAGGACCCCCAGCTTGGCTACAGGACTATCTCTGCCCCCTCACAACTAAACCAACAAATTCCAGTTCTCCACCTTCTCCATCCCAGTCTTACAGTCTCACCACAACTGTTAACCCTTATCCTTTGTTCACGTTTGCAAATTTGGCACATCTTTCCCCTAGTTATGTGGCCTCTCTTACCAAAGTTCTGCAAACTAATGAACCATGTAGTTACTCACAAGCAAAGCAGTACCCTGAATAGGTAAAGGCCATGAACCAAGAGCTTGCTGCTCTGGATGCTAATCATACTTGGACCTTGATTTCTCTTCCACCTGGAAAGAAAGCCTTAACATCCAAATGGGTGTTCAGAACCAAATACAAACCTGATGGCTCAGTTGATAGATACAAAGCCAGGCTGGTTATTAGCGGTTTTCAGCAAGTAAAAGACAAGGATTACAAACATACTTTCTCCCCCGTGGCCAAACTCCCTACTGTGAGAGTTTTTATTGCTTCAGCCACAGCCAAAAATTGGCCCGTTCATCAACTGGACATAAACAATGCCTTTCTTCATGGCTACATTGGTGAGGAGGTTTATATGGTACCACCTCAAGGCTATACTGCAGCCATATCTGGTCAAGTATGCAGATTGCAAAGATCTCTTTATAGATTGAAACAAGCTTGACGACAGTGGAACATTGAATTGACAAAGTTTCTCATTGGCAAGGATTTTAAGCAGTCCAAGAGTGATTATTCATTGTTCACTAGAGTCAAAAGTGACGAAGTTATTTTCATTTTTGTATATGTGGATGATCTCCTCATTACAGGCAATGATGCAGATGGTATTATTACTACCAAAGCAGCTCTACATTCTGCCTTTACTATTAAGGATTTGGGGCTCGCATGTTATTTTCTTAGCATAGAGTTAGCCAGATCCTCTCAAGGTACTTTCCTTAATCAAAGGAAATACATTCTTAATATTCTAAAGGATGCAGGAATGACAGGAGCAAAACCAGCCCCTTTTCCCTTGCCCGAAGATCTACACCTATCTTTACACTCAGAGGAGGTTCTCTCTGATCCCTCTCCTTATAGGAGACTCATTGGAAAACTTTTATATCTTACACTCACTAGGCCTGATATATTGTATTCAGTGCAGCTACTCAGCCACTTTCTTCAGCAACCCAGATAGCCACACTTTCAAGCAGCCTTACACGTTCTAAGGTACTTGAAAGGAACAGTAAGCAAGGGTCTCTTTTATTCTACAAACAACAATCTACAGCTTCAAGCTTATAGTGATGCAGATTGGGGCACGTGTAGAGATTCTGCCAAGTCCCTCACTGGTTTTTGTGTGTTCATAGGCTCATCTCTAATTTCTTGGAAGACCAAGAAACAAAAGATAGTTGCAAAATCCTCTGCAGAAGCTGAATACAGGAGCATGTCAGCTACAACCTTTGAGATTGAATGGATCTATTCCTTGATGGAAGATTTGTACGTTACACCTGCTTTGCCTATTACTCTATACTGTGACAACAAGGCAGCCCAGCATATTGCACAAAATTCTATCTTTCATGAGAAGACTAAGCATCTACGAATTGATTGCCACTATACAAGGGATAAAATTTTAGAGGGCTTCCTTCAAACTTCACACGTTCCCTCTAAGGAGTAACTGGCAGACTTAATGACAAAACCATTAGCTGAAGCACAACATTCTTAGCTGTCTTCAAGGTTAGGATTGTTGGATTATCCCCCATTCTTACCTTGAGGGGGGGATGTTGAGGAGTTAGAAGTTAGTTGCAGTTTGTTAGAAAGTTGTTATATTACAGCAAGCTTAGCATCTCTCTCTCCAGTTAGTTAGATGATCTTTCTTCTCTCTCTCTTACTCTCTATATAATACATACTCTGTACACAAATGAGTTTTAATGAAGCTGATGATATTCTTCTTGCTTCATGCAAGAATTCTCTCTTCCCTTTTCTTGGTTTCACAGGCCCATTTCAAACCATAGTAGCGGATGAGGTCAAGCCCAATGGCAAATTGATAGGGTGGATGCAATTAGTAATTTTAGTTGGGCCCATGAAATCCACTGACGGCCCATTTTGAACGTGACCCTCTTTCTTTTTTTTCTTTTTGTTTGTGTTTTTTTTTGGGGGGGGGGGGGGTGGTTAGGTGCATCAGAGGGTGCAAGGTTGATGTGAATATGATCTAAACTCCAGTGCTTAAAATCAATTTGCAATGTTATCAGCTAAACTGGTTGGCTCTCATTAACCAACCATGTTTTGAAAGATTTTTTTCATTTCAATATATTCAAACTTATATATTCTAATTGGAGCGTGGGCTAATGGGATGGGAGTGAATTACTTGAGTTTGATTACAATTTTCCCCTTGGAAGAAAGATATGACTTGATTTAAAGGTTATGCCACTAATCAAGCCTAAGGACCCACCAAGAATTTGTTTAAAGGCTATGCCACCCACAAACTCTATAAAGGATTCCACTCAAGAACTCACCACCTTTGAAAAGGATAAAGAGAACTCAAGATTTAAGAGAGAGAAAGCTCAAACTAGCAATGCATGTATATCCAAATCTGAAAACTTACAAACTAAGGCCTCCCTTATATAAGGGAGCCTTTGACAACATAAGAGAAGGCAGCCAAAAGGACTCTCAAAACCCATAAAGCATGGGGAACCAAAAAGCAATAAATTAGAAGCTAAAGAGTGCCCTCTACTTTTGTTAAAAATTTTCAGTTTACCAAGGTCAACTTTGAGCAGCCATATCTCCTAGTTCCCTGGGCCAAATCTGATGAAATAGACCTTCCTAGAAAGCCTAGGAAGTTAGCTTTCACGTGGCTCAAGTGGTATGCAGATTGGAGTTGTTATTTGGGAGATATGGGGCAGAGAGTGCAGCTTATGCAGGCTGGGGCAAAAATTGCAGCATAGGGAAAAGGACTCCTCTTGACCTATGATCACAAGCCTTACCTTAGAATTCTCTTTGTGCTCTTTTAGCTGAAATAAGAAGGTTCCCAAAAAGTGGATTTTCAGCACTTTGATCCCATACTAAGCTTGGGTAATCAAGCCCACAAAACCGGGTTAAAACTTGGGCTTAATTTGCTTTGATGAACCAAACTCCTTAGAAGGTCCCTTGTCCTTTCCAAAATAGAAGAGTAATAGGTTCCAAAGGTTTAGGATGAGTGTGGAATTGAAGTTCTAAGTTGGTACAAGGATCAAGTCCCCTTTGATGAAGCTTGTGAGCATTGAGGAGGAGTTGTGAGTTCTCTTGGACTTGTGTAGGCAAGACATTTGCTTCATCCTCCCCTTCTTGAATGTGATTTGCCCTCAAATCAACACCCTCTTCTTCATCCTCAAGATAGGGTGTGAGATCACCCACATTGAAGGTAGATGATACACCCATGTTCCCGGGTAGCTCTAACTTGTAAGCATTATCATTGACCCTTTCAAGGACCTTAAATGGGCCATCACTCCTTGGCATGAGCTTGTTCTTTCTTCTAGAGGGAAACCTCTCCTTTCTCAAATGTATCCATACCAAATCCATGGGTTTGAAGGTGATGGCTTTGCGGTGCTTGTTGGCTCTAGCTTTATACATCTCATTTGTCTTCTCAATCTTGGCCCGAATTTCTTGGTGAAGTTTCTTCATCTCTTTGGCCCTCTCCTCGGCCTCATAGCTCACTCTAGACTCAAGTGGAAGAGGTATGAGTTCTAGGGGAGTTAGAGGATTGATCCCATAGCATGATTCGAAGGGAGAGTGTGCCGTAGCAAAACTAGGAGTGCGGTTGTATGCAAATTCAGCACGGGGAAGCTTGAGATCCTACTCCTTAATGTTTTTGCGCACCAAACTTCTAAGCAAAGTAGCAAGAGTTTTGTTGGTGACTTCGGTTTGGCCATCGGTTTGAGGATGGTGGGAAGTACTATACAAGAGCTTAGTACCAAGGAGCTTCCATAAGCATCTCCAAAAGTGGCTAAGAAACTTTGTATCCCGATCCGACACAATGCTCTTAGGAATGCCATGAAGCTTAACAACTTCTTTGAAGTAGAGGTGAGCTATGTGAGATGCGTCATCGGTCTTTTCACATGGGATGAAGTGAGCCATCTTTGAGAAATGGTCCACCACTACCATAATAGAATCCTTGCCTCTTTGAGTTCTTGGGAGAGCAACTATGAAGTCCATGCTCACATCCTCCCATGGACCATTAGGAATAGGTAAAGGAGTGTACAGCCCTTGATGGAATTGACTCTTAGCTTGTTGACAAATAGAACACTTGGAAGTCACCTCATGAACATCCCCTCCCATTCTTGGCCAATAAAAATGTTCTTTGAGCATATCAATGGTCTTGTTGATCCCAAAATGACCGGCTAGGCCGTCTCCATGAACTTCCTTGACAAGAAGCTTTCGGATTGGACCCTTTGGAATGCATAGCTTGTTGCCTTTGAATAAGAAGCCTTCTTGAAGCGTATAAGGGCCATGCTTGTTGCTCTCTTGTTCGACAAGGTAGGGTTTGAAATCATCATCTTCTTGGTAGTAGTCACGGATGAATTGGAAGCCAAGGACCCGTGCTTCCATCACGGCTAGTAGAGAATGCCGCCTTGAAAGAGCATCCGCAACCACATTGATACTCCCCTTCTTATGTTTGGCCACAAATGAGAAGCTATGCAAGAATTCAACCCATTTAGCATGCCTTGGATTGAGTTTGTGTTGGCCATTTAAATACTTCAAAGCCTCATGGTCCGAATGGAGCACGAATTGTTTTGGCCTTAAGTAATGAGACCAATGATCAAGGGCCCTCACCAATGCGTAGAATTCCTTGTCATATGTTGAATAATTCCTCCTTGATCCATTGAGCTTCTCACTAAAATAGGCAATTGGGCGTAGATCTTGCATAAGGACAGCCCCTATGCCAACTCCACTTGCATCACAATCAACTTCGAAGAGCTTGTTGAAGTCGGGAAGAGCTAATACCGGGGCCTCACATAACTTGGACTTGAGTTTCTCAAAGGTAACATGGGCGGCCTTTGTCCACTCAAATGTTCCTTTCTTCATGCATTCGGTGATGGGGGCCATGAGGGTGCTAAACCCCTTGATGAATCTCCTATAGAAGGATGCCAAGCCATGAAAACTCCTAACTTCTGTGATGGTGGTGGGAGTTGGCCATGACTTGATAGCTTCCACTTTGCCTTGGTCCATGGAGATGCCATCACAAGAAACAACATACCCCAAAAATGTGACTTGGGGTGCAAAGAACTCACATTTTTCTAGCTTGCCAAAGAGCCTTTGAGCTCTTAGAACCTTGAATACTTCTTCCAAGTGATGTAGATGATCTTCTTGATTCTTTGAATATATAAGGATATCATCAAAATAGACCACTACAAATTTGCCAAGGAAAGGCCTCAAGACCTCATTCATCAGCCTCATGAAAGTGCTAGGGGCATTAGAGAGGCCAAAGGGCATCACTAACCACTCATAAAGCCCACCCTTGGTCTTGAATGCCGTTTTCCACTCATCTCCTTCCCTCATGCGGATTTGGTGATATCCACTCCTTAGATCAATCTTGGAGAAGATGGAGGAGCCATGAAGTTCATCAAGCATGTCATCAAGCCTAGGTATGGGATACCTATACTTGATAGTAATGTTGTTGATGGCTCTACTATCTACACACATGCGGTATGAGCCATCCTTCTTGGGGACCAATAATGCTGGAACCGAGCAAGGACTCATGCTCTCCCTCACATAACCTCTAGCCAATAACTCATCAACTTGCCTTTGAAGCTCTTTGGTCTCTTGAGGGTTACATCTATAGGCCGCTTTGTTTGGAAGTGGAGCACCGGGAATGAGGTCAATTTGATGCTCAATGCCTCGGATTGGAGGGAGGCCGGGGGGTAAATCTTGTGGGAAAACATCTTTGTATTGTGAGATGAGGGGAATGATCTTGGGATGTAAAGGAGTCACTTCCTCACCATTGTTGCTTTCAAGCATGAGTAAAGCTAGAACTTGCTTACCCTTGCTTAAAGCTCTCTCAACCCGTGTTTCACTCATCATGAGAAGGTCTCTCTTTTTCTCTCTTCCCACCCCGGGTTTAGATTTGTGGACTTGGTTTGGAGGTAACGGGTTTAAAACAATCTTTTCCTTGTCAATGATCAATGAGTATGTATTCTTAAAACCATCATGCATGACATGTCTATCAAATTGCCAAGGTCGACCCAAAAGTATATGGCATGCACTCATGGGTACCACATCACAAAGCACATTATCTCTATACTTTTTACCAATTGAAAAAGAGATGAGTGCTTGTTTTGATACCTTAATGTCACCACCATCATTGAGCCATTTGAGAGAGTAAGGCTTGGGATGTGAGATAGTAGGAATGCTAAGTTTCTCAATAAGTGTGGTAGAGGCCACATTGGTGCAACTTCCCCCATCAATAATCAAGTTGCAAACTTTATCTTGTATGGTGCACCGGGAGTGAAAGATCATGTCTCTTTGAGCCTTGTCATAAGGAGTGTCTTGGGTGTGTAGAACCCTTCTTAAGACAAGTAACTCTCCCTCATCGGCCTCAAGTTGAGTCTCTTCTTGTATGGAGTCCGATTCTTCCTCAAGAGCTTCCTCTTGCGCCTCCATCAATAGGGCATCTACTTCTTCAACTTCTTGTATGGTCATAGCTCTTCGGTTGGGGCAATCATATTGGAAGTGCCCATACCCTTGACATTTAAAACACTTCTTGCCCTCAAGTTTCTTAGGCAATTCCTTAGGTGTAGGGAGTGCCACAGTCTTGCCCTTGTCAACCCGTGAGGTACCTTCGGGTTTAGTAGGAATGAAGGGCTTAAATGGGGGCTTTGAACTTACTTGCTCCCTTGGAAGGGGTTTAGTAAAAACTCTCTTTTCCTTCTTTCTCTTTTCAACCTTGAGAGCTAGCTTGAAAACATCATCCAAGGTGAAGTAGGGTTGAAGTTCCACCTTTCTTGCAATAAAAGGGTTTAACCCATTGGGAAACCTAGCCACGGTTTGCTCTTGGGGTTCATGGATGCTTCCTCTTAAAAGGAGTTACTCAAATTCCCTCATGTACTCACCCACACTCATGTTGTTTTGTTTGAGTGAGAAGAGCCGGTTATAAAGGTCTTGCTTGTAGCTTTCCGGAAGGAACCTCTTGTTCATGAGAATTTTAAGTTTTCCCCATGAATTGATCTTTCTTTTGCCCTCTCTAGCCCTTTGCTTTTTGATGTTTTCAAACCACAAGGAGGCATACCTTGTGAGTTTAAGGCTAGCAACCTTGAAACTCCTTTCATCATTATAACCCTTGGCTTCAAAGATTCGGTCCAAGGCGTGGACCCATTCAAGGTATTCATCGGGGTTCAAGTTGCCATTGAACTCCGAGGGCTCCACTTTGATGTCCCTAAATTCATCCATAGGAGGCCTTCTTCCTTCCCTTCTTGGATTACTTCCCATGCTTGAGTCACTAGAGAAGTCTTGTTCATCCCCACCATTACTCGGCTCTTGCGGTCTTTGGCCTTTTTGGAGGGCCAAAAATTGGGTGGTAAGTTGCTCAAGTTGCCTACTAATTCGTCTCATGCTTTGTTGTAAGGCTAGAATGGCATTGTCGTGCCTCATTGCATGCGTTTCTTCTAGGTTCATGCCCCTTGGTACTCTTGCCGGTTGAATAGGATTAGTGGGGGTATCTTCTTCATTAGACATGGTGAAAGGGGAAAGGCGTAGAAGAGAGGATAGGAGTAGGATAGGACACGGGCGTGCTAGGGTGCACGGTGGGAAGTTTGACTGAGGAAGGTGGTGACACGGTCGTGCAAGGGAGCACGGGGGGACCGTGCTGAACTTCTGGGGCAGGATCTGGGGTGGCACGGTCGTGCTTCACCGCACGGGGTGACTGTGCCACTATTCTGGCCGGCTGCACGGTTTTGCGAAATTTGCTTTTGTGGGGGGGTTTTGGTGGGGGTTCGTGTTTGGCTGTTTTTTGGGGGTTCTTTGAGAGGTAAAGGAGGCAATTTGTAGGGAATGGAGGTGTGGAATAAGGCTTGTGAACTCAAGGAGGTAGTCAAGAGTTCAAGGTAAAGAGAGGTGATGATTCACTATGATTTTCACAGCAAAGTGAAGGAAAATTTGACAAGGATGAAACCAAAGTAGGGGAATGCGATATAAACTCAAGAACACCAACCTGGATTTGCTCTGATACCAAATGGAGCGTGGGCTAATGGGATGGGAGTGAATTACTTGAGTTTGATTACAATTTTCCCCTTGGAAGAAAGATATGACTTGATTTAAAGGTTATGCCACTAATCAAGCCTAAGGACCCACCAAGAATTTGTTTAAAGGCTATGCCACCCACAAACTCTATAAAGGATTCCACTCAAGAACTCACCACCTTTGAAAAGGATAAAGAGAACTCAAGATTTAAGAGAGAGAAAGCTCAAACTAGCAATGCATGTATATCCAAATCTGAAAACTTACAAACTAAGGCCTCCCTTATATAAGGGAGTCTTTGACAACATAAGAGAAGGCAGCCAAAAGGACTCTCAAAACCCATAAAGCATGGGGAACCAAAAAGCAATAAATTAGAAGCTAAAGAGTGCCCTCTACTTTTGTTAAAATTTTCAGTTTACCAAGGTCAACTTTGAGCAGCCATATCTCCTAGTTCCCTGGGCCAAATCTGATGCATATTTCCATATGCATCATTTTTATTCAAGTCCAATTTTAAAGAAGAAAATGGTCAAAGAAGATCATGCTTGGAAGTGTGCTTATTTGGTCTTATTAAGTGAGTTCAAAGACTCACGACACTATGAAGAGGTCAAAAAGAGGTTAAGCTTTGCTAGAAATTTGGCGCTGAATTAATCCCTGCGGAACCCGATTTTTTGTGACCACTTTTGGACAAGCTCAAGTGGACCCACAACTTGAGGCTCCACATGGTTTTGAAGTTTAAGATTTCAGCTTTCAAATAAGCCCAAGTTTGTTTAATTTGGACATCATTTGATTGGGCAAAATATCACTCAAAGATACGTTGTGCTGATCCAGTCCAGTCTGAGATAGGTGCATTGTTTGGGCCATAACTTTCAAACCGCTTATCCAAATTGAGCAAATGAGCCCATTCTGGAAAATAGACTTCCAGGGCTTTCTAACAAGCCCAAGAACGCGTGATTTGGCCGAGTATTCTGTAAGTTATGCTCTGTTGAAGTTGAGGCAGTTGCAAGGATTAATGCTGGGAATATGAAGAGTCTTAGGTTACATATATTTGTGTGGCTGATATTGTGCACGTTTTAGATGCTTCTAGATTGATGTAATCAGCTGCAAAAATCCTAGAATATTCCTTGTAACCTCCCCCACCCCCTTTTATGATGTGTCTTTTCATTTTTCTTAGACTTTTCATTAGCTAGTTTTAATTGTTAGGAGTTATTTGAGTCTTTGATTGTCTTTTGCTGAGTCTATAAAAGGGGAGGGGCATGTGAAGCTAATCATTCAGCATTGTAAGAGATGTCCAAAGTAATACAAGCACCTTTGAGAGTGATTCTCATTTGTGTCTCAAAATTCCTAGTTCTATATCTTGAATTTGGCTCATTCAAGTGGTGTTCTAGGTTCTCTTCCTTTTCCAATTAGAGTGATTCCTTGGTTAAGACAAGAGAATTAGCCCAAGATCAAGTCATTGAGTGGCTCCGTGAAGGATTATCTCAATTACAAGATCTTGTTCTATTCCTTTTTCTTGTGTAGTGAAAGTCTTCATCCATCTCATCCATCTTTCATTTCTCTTCCCAATTTGGCTTATTTTGAGTTGGAGTTTGATTTGGTTCACTTGCCACCCACAAATACATCAATTGGTATCAGAGCCAAGGCTTTTAAGTGACCCACATCATACCCAAACACATCCCAAAAAGCCAAAATACAAAAAAACAAAAAGAGGCACAAACCGGCAATCCGAGTCTCGAAGGCCAGAGAAGCAGCACGGTGCCCCCGTGCCACCACACACGACCGTGCCATATCATTTTTCCAGAAATCTTCAAGTCGAGACGGAGCACGGTGCCCCCGTGCCGCCAAGCACGACCGTGCCACTCTACTCTTCTGTATTTTCTTCAGCCGAAGCATAGCACGGCCTGACCGTGCCCCCTTGCACGACCGTGCCACCTTTGCCACAGCCAACTTACGTTTCAAATCAATCCACAAAGAACCCTAGACCTCATCCTTCATGCCGTCTTCAAAGAACTTGGAGAAAGAACTAGCTCTTATTGATATTGGATATGCTTGCTTTGCAATTCCAAAATTTCATGGCGAAAAGGAAGAGGTCACAGGTTGGTTATCTAAGGTGGAACGAGTTTTTGCTTGTTGTATCCTTAATGACCAACAGAAGTTCGAAGGGGTTATTTCAAGATTGAGAGGTTGTGCACTTCAGTGGTGGAATAAATATAAGTTTGAGCGAAAAAAGAAAGGAAAAGAAAAGGGGAGAACTTGGAAGAAATTGAGTAGTAAGTTGAAGGGGTCCTTTTACCCATCCACTTACATGCCCATGAAAGAAAGTATCTCCGTTAAGCTCACGGGTTCATTCCCTTCCACCCCACAAAAAGAACCAACCCCACAAATGATCTTTCCCCCACATCCTAGGAGGTGTCTCAAGTGCCAAGGGCTTGGACACTTATCCACGGATTGCCCAAACAACGCGGTCATTACCTTGGAAGAAAGGAAAGCCGTGGAAGAAGAGAACGATCAGGAGGAAAGCCTTGAAGAAGAAATTGAACTCAAGGTTGAAAAAGAAGAAATACTTCACTTAGAGAAGGTTTCTCAAAAGCCAAACAAAGATGAAGAGATCCTTGGAGAGGAAGCTTCAAGCCTAGTTGACCTACCTCTTGTTTTTGGTGACTGTGGTGATGAAGAGACCATTGAACTTGAGGCCCAAAGATCCGAGTTGAAGCAAGAAGAGATTGTGCAAGAAATTGAGCAATACTTCACCGAAGAAGGGTGCCAAGAAGATAATGAGGTGAATTTGAGCATAACCCCAAGAATTGAAGAGCATGTAGTTAAAGACCTTGAAGTGATGAAGCCATGTAGGGTTGCTGGAGAGTTTGAACAACTCTTGATTCAAGAAGTACGCCCTACCGAACTCCAAGCACCCGAGTTGGAGGCATGTGGGGTTATTGAAGAAGTTGAGCAACTCTTGACCCAAGAAGAATTCACCTTAACCCCCATTCAACCTTCCCAACCCCTCAAACCACAAAAGGACCGACAAGCCTTACCCCTCATTCATTCTTCCCAAGCCCTTGCCCCCAAAGAAGATTTCCCACTTCCGCCTCTTCTCCTCACCAGATATGACCCGTTTTATCATCCTCCCCTCACCCTCTTCTATATCTCTCTAGAGGTGATGCCCTTTGACCACTTCCTACAAGAGCTCCCATTTCATAAGCATGCCTCCCTTCATGAGAAGCTTGCCAACCCTTTGAGTTTGAGGACAAACTCAAAACAACCCGGGGAGTATGATGCATATTTCCATATGCATCATTTTTATTCAAGACCAATTTCAAAGAAGAAAAGGGTCAAAGAAGATCATGCATGGAAATGTGCTTATTTGGTCTTATTAAGTGAGTTCAAAGACTCACGACACTATGAAGAGGTCAAAAAGAGGTTAAGCTTTGCTAGAAATTTGGCGCTGAATTCATCCCTGCGGAACCCGATTTTTTGTGACCACTTTTGGACAAGCTCAAGTGGACCCACAACTTGAGGCTCCACATGGTTTTGAAGTTTAAGATTTCAGCTTTCAAATAAGCCCAAGTTTGTTTAATTTGGACATCATTTGATTGGGCAAAATATCACTCAAAGATACGTTATGCTGATCCAGTCCAGTCTGAGATAGATGCATTGTTTGGGCCATAACTTTCAAACCGCTTATCCAAATTGAGAAAATGAGCCCATTCTGGAAAATAGACTTCCAGGGCTTTCTAACAAGCCCAAGAACGCGTGATTTGGCCGAGTATTCTGGAAGTTATGCTCTGTTGAAGTTGAGGCAGTTGCAAGGATTAATGCTGGGAATATGAAGAGTCTTAGGTTACATATATTTGTGTGGCTGATATTGTGCACGTTTTAGATGCTTCTAGATTGATGTAATCAGCTGCAAAAATCCTAGAATATTCCTTGTAACCTCCCCCACCCCCTTTTTATGATGTGTCTTTTCATTTTTCTTAGACTTTTCATTAGCTAGTTTTAATTGTTAGGAGTTATTTGAGTCTTTTGATTGTCTTTTGCTGAGTCTATAAAAGGGGAGGGGCATGTGAAGCTAATCATTCAGCATTGTAAGAAATTTCCAAAGCAATACAAGTACTTTGAGTGTGTTTCTCAAAAGTGCAACTAAATTCCTAGTTCTATATCTTGAATTGTGGCAAATTCAAGTGGTGTTCTAGGTTCTCTTCCTTTTCCAATTGGAGTGATTCCTTGGTTAAGACAAGAGAATTAGCCCAAGGTCAAGTCATTGAGTGGCTCCGTGAAGGATTATCTCAATTACAAGATCTTGTTCTATTCCTTTTTCTTGTGTAGTGAAATTCTTCATCCATCTCATCCATCTTTCATTTCTCTTCCCAATTTGGCTTATTTTGAGTTGGAGTTTGATTTGGTTCACTTACCCACCCACATCTACATCAAAATCTGATGAAATAGACCTTCCTAGAAAGCCTAGGAAGTTAGCTTTCACGTGGCTCAAGTGGTATGCAGATTGGAGTTGTTATTTGGGAGATATGGGGCAGAGAGTGCAGCTTATGCAGGCTGGGGCAGAAATTGCAGCATAGGAAAAAGGACTCCTCTTGACCTATGATCACAAGCCTTACCTTAGAATTCTCTTTGTGCTCTTTTAGCTGAAATAAGAAGGTTCCCAAAAAGTGGATTTTCAGCACTTTGATCCCATACTAAGCTTGGGTAATCAAGCCCACAAAACCGGGTTAAAACTTGGGCTTAATTTGCTTTGATGAACCAAACTCCTTAGAAGGTCCCTTGTCCTTTCCAAAATAGAAGAGTAATAGGTTCCAAAGGTTTAGGATGAGTGTGGAATTGAAGTTCTAAGTTGGTACAAGGATCAAGTCCCCTTTGATGAAGCTTGTGAGCATTGAGGAGGAGTTGTGAGTTCTCTTGGACTTGTGTAGGCAAGACATTTGCTTCACTAATTCTCTTGATCTTTTTACTTTCATCACCGTCAATATGTTACGAATTTCAATTAGTAGAACAGAATTTTTGAGGAAACTCAGTTGATTCAAAAAAACAAGCAGTTAATATATATATTTGATATATTGTTTTCTTTAAATAGCGATTTACTTTGATAAATTCATTTTTAAACAGTTCAAGTGCAAAACTTTATGAGATTATTTTTTGGGGACTATAGACGTAAAATTTAAGTTCTTAACAAAATGTCTTCATCAAAGAACTAGGTAAATTGTTGCTACCACACCATGTTGTTAATTTTGACCTTTTTAGACTTTTATAATTTTGGTTTCTTTAGAGTTTTTCCCTTTTTTCTTTTTTTTTTTTGGGGGGGGGCATTAATGAGTTTAAAAAAGGGGTAATCACATGCATAACATTAGAATAAAGCCATTGAGTGCGCATAAAACCAGAGGATAACATGGAAATATGGAATAAAGCTGGCTGAAATTTTTTGCTCAATATATAAGATTATCTTTAAAATTTATTATTTCCCTTCCTGGACTCGAGGATCCTATGCTTAAAATGGTTCGCAAATTGAGGCTATAATATTGTTCTTTCAATCTTAGGTGAATATTATACGCCTAATTAAGTCCTAGCTGATTGGATGCAGGTCTATCACGAATACAATTTTACCAACAAAAAGGTTAAAGTTGTAATTATTGTTAAATGATGAAAATTCTAACTGTTGTGCATGCCTTCTAATTATGCCAAGAGTGATAGAAGCTTATCAGTTACTAAACATTTAATCCTCAAGTCAATAACAACAAAGGGTTACTTGGAATTGGATTGAAGATTTAATTATACCGTCGTCCATAATGACTGGAAGGCCCCTCCCCTTCTTTTTTCATCGTGTAAGATTACTTCGAAGAATGCTACTACCAGCTAGCAAACCTTTGTATGAGGTAAAGTGCATTAACACGTAACAGTCAACGGTCAACCCAATAAATCATCGTATCCTCTTCTTTTTTCTAGGGTGGGAGGTAGGGGGAATAAGAACTCTCTTAATTATCTAAAATCTATAATTGTAGTCCATAGAGGATAATTGAATAAGAATGAAATCATAATAGATCATATAAACTTTAGGATAAAAAATCCTCCACACACTCACTTCTAAATTGATCATGCAAATTAAATGGAAATGCCATTAACTGATCTCTGAGATGTGCAATGTGAAATAAATTATACATCACAGACTTCTATTCTAACTAGTTGATTCTTTAACCGATAGTTGTCGAGAACACTCTACACCTGAACGATTCGCGTTTCGAAGCAATCGAAGTCAAATTAAACTAAATTTATCTAATAAATAGCGATCCGTCATGTGGACCAAGCAATATAGAGAGTGTTCCTGGTGACTATGCTCTGGCCATGAGACATGTAGATGCACTAATTTCATTTAGCGCCCTTCGTGTCTTGTTGGCACCAGTGCTCACATGATTTTTCTCCCAACAAGGCATAATTTTGTACTAGAGAGATAGATTAGAGGCCCATTTATAAAGCAACCACAAGGCGTTCCTTTTTCACCGGGGTAAACAACTAACACCAAAAGCAACATCATCTGCCGGGACCACCAACCATAATAATGCATTAATGCTAGAGCCCCCGTATCTGCCCATGAAATGTCAATGCTCAAGGTTTTTCTTATTTTTGGTTAAAATCAAAATGACTCTTGTTCCTATGTATAACTTTGAAAAATTCTAAATCATTTTCGGTGCAATAGTATTTGATAACTTTAATTTTCATGCGGTAATAACATTCCATAACTTTAATTGTTAAACTTAATTACTTATTTTTCATCTTTGTCTTTCGGTGAAAATCAACTGCTTAAATTAGTTATCAATAACACGATATACGACATCGTAAGAGCTCATTGTGCAAGCATTACAGGGCATAAATAAGTCTTTAATCATGTCATATCTATAATCTCATCATATATAGTAAATAATCTCACAATGGTAGACAATTTTTATTTTTTTGTTAAGTATAGACCACCTATTTGGCTCCCTATCTCAGAGATCAAGCAGTCTAAGAAAATGGGGACAAGTCTGTCAGGCCTAAGACCCAACCCACAGCCCTCCCTCTATCAATTAATGAGTAACGTAAGATCCCGCACCTAAATTAGAACCTAGGTATTAAAAGCAGAGCAAAAACAGTCATTCTAATATACTATAAACAGATCATCAAATAATCTTTATTTTAGATTGAATCATGTAGGTATATGTATAATTCGTAAACATACACATGAGGCCTTAGATACGATATAGCTAACTTTACACGACTTGAAGCCATCGATGACTGACCAGTCACCATTAATTTCATGATCAATTCAATTATGCAGTACAGGGGGCACAAATGAAACCATTCATATTGACAAAGTACAATATTATACGATATGATGAATTAAATGCCAAATGGTACAAATTGACGCTTACTAATTGCCCTAAACTGGGAAACATAACGTTTGCTTATTTTTCACACCACCACCCAATCAAAATGCAAGAAACTAAAATTCACCTTAAATGAAGAGCAAACAAACAACCCAAATATCAAAACCAAAACAAAAAAAAAAAGGGACAAATAGAATTACTTCTTGGGAGCAAGCTTGGCTCTGATCTTTCGGACTTCCTTGGTGCCAACTTGGAAGGCCTTGGTCAACACATTATCAGGGACAGGTGGGGTCGAGGTGAACAACGTGGCAGCAATTGATTGGGTACCGGGCAACTGGCTGTTGAAGGCGGCGATAACGGCGGCGGGCGTATGGCCGTTATTTTTCTGGAAGTGGACCAACCCCCTTGGGAAAGCAAAGGTTTCACCAGCCTTGATGTGCTTCGAGATGAGCTTGTTAGCCGTTGTTAAGAACCCCACATCCAATTCTCCGTACAAGACGAAGACCATCTCAGTGGCCCGTGGGTGGGTGTGGGGCGGGTTTAGCCCACCCGGGGCGTAGTCAATTCGGGACATGGATACTCCCAGTGTGTTCAGTCCGGGTATTTTCTCCACATTGGCTCCGGTTACTAAGGAACCCTGAGTGTTGTTAGTCGGACCGGGTTTGGCCAGGCCCGCAAAGAAGAAGTCATCTGGGGTTATTTCTGCTATGCCTTTGCAAGCAAAGCCATTCACATTCACTCCTGCAAAGTAATTTTGAAGTCAATCAAAAGTTCACATCGTTCAGTTTGGGCAAGTTTTGATGTGGATACTATGGGAAAAAAAAAAAAAAAGAATATAAATGTGAGAATGATTGCTTTAGCTATGAAAATGTTTGCTGGGATTTTGTCTAAGTTACATAATCTTACCCGTGGAAAGAGGGAAAAAAATATATATCCAGGGCTAAAAAGTGTTCAACCTTTAGGGCTGGCAGTTGGTGAATAATGAATGCTATGCCATTCCAAATTTAAATTAAATACCTCAAAAATTCCGCCACCAGGTGAGATATGGGAGTCAGATATGTAATAGCCTTACTTTTAAATTGCAAAATTATAGAGAGACTGGTTCCGATTATCCCTAGATTTAAAAACCGTAGATTAACTACTACTCCACAGAAACATAGGAGAGGAAGTTCAGAGGGAGTGAATGCTATGCCATTGCTTATTGGTAAAGGATCAACTCATTGTTCTTTTGTAGGGTAATGTATTGCTTGTGAGTTTTCAAAGAAGACGGATTGTCATACGATTCTAATCAGCGAGCATTGAATGCACAAAATGATCATAAATAAGGTAGGAGTAGTTGGGGAGATTATTTCAAAATCATCGAGGATTTAATTCAGATAGAAAAGTAATCTTGTTTTCCAAATACAGAGGGCATGTTCTGACTTCAATTCTAACTAATTGCCTTAATAAGCACAACTTTTCCAAGAGCTCTGAAGATTAATATGTTTATGACTAAAACGATGCTCTGATATCTTCATCTGATATGATTAATGAGTTTGAAATTATGATATATATAGCCTCTCTAATTTCTGATGTCTCTCATTTGAAACAATGAAACTAGACCAACTGCAAAAGATTGATAGATCAACCATCCAGTAAAAGATTTTGGAAACTAGATCAATTTTCAGACCCTGTAAAAGTGGGACGTATAGTAGGAGTTGTTGGTTTGAAGTTCAATGAATTTGCAGAGTGAGAGAGGGAGGGGTAGGGAGTACCTGCAGAAGGGTTAGCAACGCAGACATCTTGGAGCATATCAGGGTCGTTGGCGAAGGCAGGGGCGGCCAGGGCCAATAACACCGCCAATACAGCTCCGGCAACCTCCATGCTCGAGTGCTCGATCTGACTTAATAATGTCAGACAGCTAAACTGATAAATAAAGCTTAATTAGGAATAATAATGGGTTATGAAAGTTCAAGATAGGTGACTGGTGAAGCTAACTAGATGTGAATGCTTTTATAATAGGGAGGGTGGGAGGACGGAGAAACAAGGGTGGGTAGTACGTGGCTTTGGGGCAAGGGTGTCAATGACATGGCAACCGCAAGACCCGCTGATAAAAATTGAGGCATGGAAATGGCCTATTTGCTTTAATTAATTAATTCTTCTTGTTTGTGCTCAAAGCAAACAGAAATCACATTGACCTTTCCCTGATGTTGATCGTATGATCGATCTTCAGATCTATTTTTGTGTATTTTTGAATTTAATTATTTGTTTAGCCTTTCCAACAATTATACCTATCCGTTTTTGTTATAGCCTGACCCAAAAAAAAAAAAAAAAAAACTCTTTTGGCACGGTCCATGCGTTGTGCATTAGCATAAGTTCTTGAAGAATTATAAAAGAATAAGCGAGTCTAAGTACATAGGAAAGGAATAAATCAAACAGAAATGGAGGGAAGGATTGTTTACTCCCAATTGGATAAGGCTTGTGTTAATGAAATTTCGAAGATGAATTATTGACAAATTTAATTTAAGCTGCCGCTAATCCGCTAGGAATTTTTAATTAGCACTTGCATATGCGTTTGCTTCGAGCTGGATGATTGCGCAAATTAACTAAAACACATGCCGAGATGCTCGGATAAGCTTCCTATAGTTACCTCAATTTCATAATTAAGAGAAGTTCAATGGAATAATTACTACGACTATTCGATTGGTGGGTTGTAGTAGATGGAATGGAAAACATGCTCATAAGGCATAACAAACATTCACAATTTCTAAAGTCAATTAATGGAACAGAATGATCAAATTGGCCTATCAATATTGAGCTATTAAAAAAAGCAACTTGGTTTAATGTCTAGAAATTGACTCTTCTCACCCATCAAACCAATTACCAAGTTATATTCACTCGAACTAGATACGATTAACTATTTTGACTACAATAGGCCATGAATAAGATGTTACTTAAAAAAAAAAAAATTGTAACTTGGTCTCAGACGTCTACTATTATACGTAGAATGGTTAGTGAGTGAACGACAGGAATCGAACCCATGCATGGTGGATTCACAATCCAGTCCTTTTATTCACTTGGCTACATCCACCTTCTTTTCTATTTTTGATTTTTTAAAAAGAAACTATTAATTAGTTCCTTATTGCCTTTAATTATTCTCAATTCAATATTTCAGTTAGACCCTGGTAAGTAATGATAAGAATTGATAAGGATTAAAAGAATAATATATATTAATTTATCAAGGGAAAGAACAGGCCTTTAATTGGTTAACTTTCATCACATATCAAAATGTATGTTCGTTCATCATATTCCAGCGGTGACTTTGAACTCCTCACATTGTCAACTTCCCACCTAATGACATGATAGGGTGCTTTTCCAATTTCCATAGTTTGAATGTTCTTTTATTACTTTAAAACCAAGCATTTCATCAAACTAGCGTAAACAGAAAGAATGATGATTTATATTTGTAACGGCTCGAACCTAATATTCATTTTAATTACATTGAATTATCTCAATGATAAATTAATCAAATTGGGCGCCGCATTTCAATTCAGCATTTTCTATATATACATATATATATGTATGTGTGCATTCCAGGTTGAAACGACGACGTGGCTTCAAACGTGGCTTGATCATACTCCTAAGAAATCCTTCAAATGCTAAATAAATAGTTATTTGAAAGACCACCAATTTGAGAAACAATTACACTAAAGGAGAAAAAAAATTTATGAACCGACATAAGTCGGGTTCAACCCAAAAACAAACCCCCAAAAACTCTCAAACTCTCTGCCTTCTCTCCAGCGCGACACACCCCCTTTCTCTCCGGCAGTTCCGGCTCGCCGGCCGCCCACCATCGTTGTCGCCGGCAAGCCCAAAGCCCAAGCAAGCCCGTGTGTTCTCCCTCTCGTAGCCAGTGCGCGTCGCCAGCCCCAGCCGACCCCAGCTACCCTGCGTTTCTCTCTTTTTCTCTGCTCTAAGCCCGGCGCCTCCTGTTCCGAGTCGGCGCCACTCCCACCCGACAATAACACTATTTTCCTCTCCTTGTTCAAGCTCCAATTTATTGTGGAAGGTATGAAACCCTAACCTCCTTCAATATGATTTTTGACTGTTTTGTGATTAAATCTTGTAAATCATGTTGTAATTAGTTGTGGGAATGTTCATTTGGAATTTCTTGGGTTTAGTTAATGTTTGATTGTGTTGGAAATGCTTGAGGTTGGAAGTGAGCATGGTATGTGTGTGGGTTGAAGGTTAAAGATGATTATTAATTTATTACATTAACTTCATAGTGGTTAAATTCCTTTTAATACGTATTGGAAGAAAATTAGCAAGATGGCTCGGTTGGATGCCTTGGTAACATTACCATGAATATGGGAGTTTAAGGACTGTGAATCAAATGACAATACAAGCTGGATTGTGGTTGATCTAGAGATTGTAAGGGAATTATAATGAATGCTTGAATGAAGCTAATGAGAATTTTGAGTTCAATTATGTAGGTTATATTTGTGTATGGCCATGAATTGGGTATGATATGAAGGTTTGTGAGTTGGGTGAAAATTAGCCATGTTATGTTGATCTAAGAGTGTTAGCGTAATTCTAATAAATATTTGAAGGAGATTAGTAGGATATGTGAGAATAGATAAGCGTGTGTTATAGTCATGAATTTAGTAATTTGGAACTTAGATGCTTGAATGATAATTTAGTTTGATTGTACAGATTTATTAATGTTTAATAAGTTTTTGTAATAATTAAATATATATATATATATATATATATATATATATCTATCTATCTATCTATATATATCTAAGGGGAATGTGGATGTATGCGATGGGCTTGAACTTGAAGAAGGGTAAGGAGGACAGTATTACTTTTGGGACTTTGAGATAAACTAATCTAATACTCATTTTGAAATCTAACATGAGGAGATTAAAATGTAATTTTGGGATGAATTTTGGGATAAAGGCGCTTAAAATGAATTTTGGAACCAACCTAAGGAATTGAAATCAGTTTAAGTTAAGTGTCTAAACTTTGATGGTGTTTGTGAAGAATGAGGATTAAAATTAAATTTGTAACGAGATTACCAAAATGGAATTAGTACGGACAAACTAATTAAGTATTTTGGGACTCAAAATAGGAATGCCAAGTGATTTATCTTTAAGTATATTCAGGGTGTTTCAACTCATGTCGTTCAAACCCAATAAATGGTAATCAAGGTCTATTTGAGGGTTCATGAAGCGAATACATTTTGATTTGGGGCCAAAAGCATGTGCTCGACGTTGAAGTGGGCTTAACTGAATTCAAATGACTTAAACCCCTTTTTTTGGAAAATCACTGCGACCAACAAAAGTAGTTCTGTTAATAATAACTACACTAACAACAGAAGTAATAAGGGCGACTACAAGAAGAAGAAGAAGAAGGAGAATAATAATAATAATAATAATAATAATAATAATAATAATGATGGTAGTAATGGGAATGATAATATTAATAATAGCGAAGCAATCATCGTTTATCCTAGCAAACAAAATAAAGTAAATAATAATGACGAGTTTATAAGAATAATTCGAGTGGTAGTGGTAATAACATCGACATTAATAAACCCAAGACGTGTCACACCATCATGCTCTCATAACATTTATTGAACAAGTGTTAACAATATCAAGAGAGGGAAGAAACCAAAAACAAATAAATAAAATAGAATAGAATCCAATTTATTTAATAAAATCAGTCAGTTTGAAAATTTAATAGAATTTTTTAACCTCACGCTAATGACAACGATAACATATTTGAAGCAGAAATAAGGCCACATCGGTCGCTTCAAGCTGCCAACGCATGTTCTCCAGTGTAAAGGAGAGAGAACCTCAAAGATCAGGTTCGTACATTGCCTGTGCTTTGTGAAAACTCACATCTTTCTCAGCAATGAAAAATTAATATAAGATTCATTTAATGAACCAATTTTCTCAACGTTTTATCGCATAAACAAGTGGCCCTGCCCAATTATCAATCATTAGGGCTTATGCCTATCAATATACCCGCGCACGGCGTCAACTCAGGCTTCTCGATCGACTTGGAGGTGAGCACCTAACGTATGATCGTTTCAAGACGTACGTCGACCAAGGGGTCCACATCCAGCTAATAATCAGCAAATCAATTTCATTCATACACTCTCTCTCTTCTATTTGTAAAACAAAATATTTTAAAATGCGGCCGACCTAACTAATTTCACATAAAACTTATTTTACTACATGGGAATGTACATATTGAGTTTTGGCTCACCATTCGAATGTTTTTATGTTTTCTGTTTTAGGTATGGGAAGAAATGAATAGTCATCCCCCTGAGAAACCAAAAAGCAGCAAAACAATGGACGTTTACTAATCGCTAGCTAGTCAATGCTCACAGTAATGATAGGTTAGTAATTTGGAGATTGTGTTGTTATTCTTTTGAAACCTGAGGATAATAATGTTTAGCATTGGCACATCAAGTCATCACATGGGAGATAAACAGTATGAGTAGACAAATATTTATTTTGGGTGATTCCAAAGGTTTAGTAAATCAGGTAGCCTTGTTCCATTCCAGAACAGCGGTAATGCCTTCAATCAGATTAAAAGTCTTCCGCTGCAAATTAATGATAAATTAGTAGTTAAGTTAGAGTAATCAGACATTAGCAATTGGGGGCGTTACAATATTTGTACCAAAAATTACAAAGTTTTTTTCATCCACCATCGCAGCATCTATTGGGTGATTAAGGAAATAAAATTTTGGCGTAAGCCTAGATTTGATATTCTCAATCGATTGGGTGATTAAGGAAATAAATTTTGTATACCATGTTTCTTAGATAATCTTGGTATTGTATTAGAAATATGACTCTAGCAAAGATGCCAAGCACTTCACGGCTAGGGTTAGGTGGGGAGTTGCAACTATTGTATTTAAGCCAATGTATTTAGCCTCTGAAGGATGAGAAATATACACAAATTTCACAAATTATTCTTGTTGCTTCCCCTGAATTTTCATGGTATCAGAGCCTAAGCCTGAGGCTAGCAAACCTTAAAAGAAAAAAAGTTTCTTGCTTCACGTAGAAGAGGAAGCAGATCACAGCTATGGGTGATAAGAAGAAACCACCTTTTATCATTGATAGTCAATCTCCATATTTTTTGCATCCATCGGATTCACCTGGAGCGATTATAACCGCGATCAAGTTCAATGGAAAGAACTATGATCTATAGGAACAAGCTGTACAAACGACTTTTATAGCAAGAACAAACTTAGTTTTATAGATGGCACCATAACGGAGCCAACAAACAAGAGTTCAGCCAAGGCCAAGGCTTGGGCAATGGTGAACTCAATGGTCTTGTCATGGATCATGAATATCATTGATCCTAAACTTCATATGAGCTTTGCCTAAGTAAAATCTGCACAAACATTACGGGAGAATATCCATAAGCAATACTAGCGCCGAATGTGCTGAAAATACATTAATTAAAAGCACAGATTGCCTCTTGTAAACAAGAAAAACAAGAGGTGGTTGAGTTCTTTAACCGACTCGTAGGACTTTAGAATGAACTTGGAAATTACATAAAAATTCCCACGTGTAAGTGTGAAGTAGCCAAGAAGATTGCAAAATTCATAGAGGGAGGATAAAGCTCATTAGTTCCATATGGGACTTGACGATGATTCCTTCTCAACTGTACTTAGTCAAATTTAGCTTTGGAATCTCTCCCTTCCTTGATAAGATCTTCAACATGGTACAACAAGAGGAGAACCATAAAAGAATCATGACTGGATGCAACACAAGGTAAGAAACTGTGGGTGCCTTTACTGTTACTCATCAAGTAAAGTCCTTAAACTCACAAGAAGGCCCACATGCAAACATTGTGGATGGACAGACATGACGAAGGTAGCTGTTTTGAATTGGTGGGCTACCCCGCGGGATGGAGTACTCGGGGAGGACAGGACAGACGAGAAAGAGGCATTGGACGCGACAGTCGAAGTACCGGACGCGGCAACGTTGGATGAGGATGTGGTTACAGCAGCAGCTACGAAGTGGCAAACGCAGCTGAACCTCATACTGATAGCATGCAGGATGATTACAAGGGTAGATATGATTTCACTGTTGAGCAGGTACAAAGACTTTTGAGTCTAATCAAGACTCCAAAGTCTAATATTAGCAAGCTTTCAGGTAATGATTCTTGGCTCCTCGACAGTGGAGCCTCATGTTACATGACAGGTGATGAAAATTTGTTGCATAACACATATGACATTGACCCAATCCCAATTGACTTACCTAATGGAGCACAAACTTTGGCCACAGAAAAAGGCTCAGTGTTTCTAAATTCCAAATTAAGCTTACAAGATGTGTTATTTGCACCTAATCTTCGATGTAGTCTAATATCTATAGCACAATTAATTGAGGGTTTCTATTGCACAATGACATTTACTCCTAAACTTTGTGTGATACAGGACCTTATTACAAGGAACATGATTGGAGTGGTTGAGCCAAGAAAGGGGGGTATATTACTACAAGGGGGCAGTGAAGGATGGAGTCCAAGTTAACAAGGTCACAACTTATAAGCTCTGGCACCGTCATCTTGGGCATCCATCACACCAGGCTCTATCTAGTTTTTCTAGTAGTATTAAGAATGTTTCCAATAGTAAGAAAGATTTATGCGATGTGTGTTGTCTAGCAAAACAATCTCGAGCCTCTTTTCCAATTAGTGAGATTAAAGCTATAGATTGTTTCGATTTAATTCATTGCGATATTTGGGGTCCATATCATACCAAGTCCTCTTGTGGTGCGTAATATTTTCTTAGTATTGTGGATGATGCTATTAAAGGGGTTTGGGTATATCTTTTGAAGGATAAAAATGAGGCTTCCAAATTGTGAGACATTTTTGTGCCATGGTTAATACCCAATTTGAGACTAAGGTTACGATGATAAGGAGTAATAATGGAGGAGAGTTCACATCTGATCTTATGAAGAAGTTTTATGCCGCACAAGACATAATGCATCAAACTAGTTATGATGACACCCCTCAGCAGATGAAAGAGTTGAAAGGAAACATAGACATATTTTGAATGTTGCAAGAGCTTTACGTTCAAGCTAGTTTGCCAAATAAATTTTGGAGGACTATACCCTAGCTGCAGCTTACCTAATAAACAAAACACCATCATCAGTTCTAAAAGGCAAAACCCTATATGAGGCTTTATTTAAAGCCAAATCCTCTTATGAGCATATGACGTCTTCGGTTGCTTGTGCTACGTTCATAATTAGCAAAGGCAAAAAGAGAAGTTTGCTTCTAGAGGAAGAAGGTGCATATTTATTGGATACCCACATGATAAAAAGGGATGGAAGGTGTACAATGTCGAACTGGGAGACATCTTTGTGAGTTGAGATGTACTCTTTTAGGAAGCTGTTTTTCCTTTGGCAGAACCCCCCCAAAAAAAAGATGAGGGCATGCACCTAGGTGGTTCTGACCTAATCTTTGATAATTTTGGAGAAATACAAAGCAGGCTTCGTGCACACGAAGGACGAGACACAGGATCTACCCAACAAGACGTTAGCCCAAGCCCAGGATCGAATATCCGCAGCGTACAACATGGGGCCGATTAGGTACAATGTGAGGACGACCCAAATATCCAGTCCTCTATTGAAGTTGGTCCACGGACCAGCGGAAGCAATTCTTAGCCTGCTATTGAGCCCGCTTGCAACATAGGTGACGCTGACAGAGCGCACCGCCCGTCTTGTGCTTCTGCAGAGATGTCCGATCTAGCAGTGGACAATGTTGAGCCAAACCGAAGTTCCAACCCAGTAGACAAGGGAGCACCCTTTTTGTCGACCAAACCGAAGCAATGAGGCCCAAGCAAGACAAGAAGACACCAGTCCATCTGCAAGATTATGTTTGCTACAATGCATCTCTCAAGAACCCCCCTTCTTCAGCACATCCACCACCAAAGGTTTCCTCAGGTAGACTTTATCCAATAGCTAATTATGTCACATGTCATAGATTTTCTAAAGCGCATAGGTGTTATTTGACTAATATTACTGGGATTGTGGACCCTAAATTTTTTTCATGAGGCAGTTAAAGATGTCAAGTGGCGGGAGGCTATGGTAAAAGAAATTGAAGCATTAGAACTTAACCGCACTTGGAGTGTTGTGGAACCTGGACAGAAGTCGATTAATGTTGAACGGTAAATTTACCTATTTTACGTGCCTCTTTCACCTACTTTTCGCTCGTATAATAACTTAATCTTTAGAATTTTTTCTCGTTTTATTTATGTTTTGTAGGAAATAACTCTAAATCGAGCAAACGCCGCGGAAAGGGACAAAGATGGGACAAAACGATGAAAATCAGCGAAAACGGGCAAAACACAGCAGAGAAGGACAGTGCACGGCCGACTTGCAGGGAGGCACGACCGTGCACTGGCGGCAGAAGCTACGCACGGCCAGGCACACGGCCGTGCGCACAGGCACACGGCCGTGCGTGTGCGCACGGCCAGGCGCACGGCCGTGCGTGGTGACGCACGGCCGTGCGTCAGGCCTGGGTTCGCGATAAAAGCTCCTTTTTCGGGCGTTCATGGGGGAGTTCGTTCGGGGTTTCTCCTTGGGCGATTCTTAGGGTAGTTTAGGTTAGGTTTATCCAATAAAAACCTCAATAGGAGAATTAGATTAGAATTGTAGTTTGTATTTTGGGATTCAAGCTTGTGGATCTCAAGTTCTTCAATCGATTCAAGCATAAGTTTCCCTCTTCCTTTTTTCTATTTATTTCATTGTTCTTGTTTATGTTTTGTTAGTTTTAATTCTTGTATTTGTTTTGCTTAAGTTTATATGTTTAGTGTTTGCTGTTAATATATGTGATTTACTTGTTTAAATTCGTTTGATTTCATTTCCTTCGCTTTGTTCTTCAAGTTTATGTTCTTGTTTGTTAGTTTAGGTTTTCATGCGTTTTTCATTATTTGTTGGTAGATTGTGTTGGCTTGGATTGTGATTAGCCTCTTGACGACTAATTGATCTTGTACTAGGCATAGCCATACCCAATCTATGCCTAGAACTTAGAGATTTCCTTCACGCCCGCCAAGTGTTCGATGAAATGCCTGAGAGGGCTTTCATCCATATTATTGGGCGATTGACTATTGCTGAGAGGTGAGGTCAATTAGCTAGTGTGGGAGAGGGAATAGCCGAGTTCGGGACATGAAAATAGTATCCGAATCGAGCGAGGTCCGGGGTTGCTAGTTTTGTGGTCTAATTCGCCTAACCCCACGAAAGTAGGTGGTTACACGAGTTAGACTAGCTCATGACCTTTGAGAGAGGGCTTGGGTGGTCTTTGATGGTGCAACCGACCATCTCTTGTTCATAGTATGGTTTGGGTAGGTTAGGCCTCATCTTGGTTAGTTAGTTCATCCATTGGTAAAATCATAACTCCAAGTCACTTGTTTTTGTGTTTGTAGCGTAGTTTAGTTTCCCCTTTTCACTCTTTGATCTCGCCTAGATTAAGACGCTCTAGTGAACTCTGGTAGTTGAAAACCCAATTCCCTGCGGACGACACCCCAAGTACTCAACGATACACCTTGCACTTGGGGTTTATAAATATTAAAACTCTGTTTTTCTTGCAAGAAGTTTTTGGCGCCGTTGCCGGGGAATTGGCGTTTTTCAATATTGGGGTTTACTTTAGCATTCGAGGCTAGGCCTTTTGAAAATTAAAAAAAAAAAATTACCCAAAAAAAAAAAAAATTTCAATGGCAATTTTCCATTTTCCCCAATGTGAGCAAGAACTATTTTACCGTTATTGGGATCGTTTACATGCTTATCTTGCTCAATGTGTTTCTTGTGGATGTTTATATGGGAAATGGGAAATATTGTATGTTGTTGATGAGGGTGTGAATTGTGAGACCCGTGTTCTTTTGGAGCATTGGGATTTCTATGCTCGAAATGTTGATGAAGCTTAGGAATTACTTGAGTGGTTGGCTTGGGATACTTATGAATTTGAAACTAGTTGTTCTGATTCTTGTACCCCACCCCCTTGCATCCCTGATTATGCCCCCCCTGTGTGCGAAATTTGCCATTGTTCTGACCACGCCAGTACTTCTTGTCCCTATCATATTTCTAATGAAGGCTTTGCTAGACTTAGCAATATGATAGAGACAATGAATAAGCAACAAGTTGAATTTGCTGAGTTTGTTAATAACCTGAGGGAGTATGACCTATCACCCGAGATTGACCCTAGTTCTAGTGCTCCTAGACTTGATGTCAACCTGTGTGATGATGGTGCGTCTTTTCCTTCTCTAGAGTCTGGACTAGAGGACGTACTCGACCCTCCCTTGATCCCTTCACTCACTGTTGCTTCATCCTTTCCTAATACCCTTTGGGACAGCACTGCGCTTATCATGACCTTTCCTGATACACCTTCCCCTTTAGCTCAGTCGACGGAGTTCGAGGTAGGTGAGACCTTTGGCGTTAGTGCTAGTGTTGAGGAGGATGATACTTGGTCTGAGTCCGACAATGTTTCTATTGAGGTGCATACTTTTTATATGACTCCCACAGGGACTTCATGCATGGATGTTGTGGTTGCAGGGCCAACTAGTCCTGATTTTGTTGATAATATATCCCCCACCTCTCTTGATACATCCCATGCTTCCTATTCATGTTCACCATCCTCCCATTCCCCTAAGTGTTGTGATTTGTCGCTTATCGATCCTCTTGTGATACTTGAGGGGAATGAGGCTGCCTGCCGTAAGTCTCTAGGTACTTTTAGAGGGTATGACCCCTTCCTTGATCCTTATCGTCTGTACCTAGAGGGCATGCCTGGAGAAATCGCGTTGATTATTGCATTCGATTATTCTGCTGATTTCTCCCAGGTGTTTGGTGAGTTTAAGAGGGCACTAACTTTGTTTGCTCCATCTTTACCAGTGTTCTCTTACTCACACCATTCTGAGCTACATGCAGCTATGCATGATAAGCTCCTGCGAGCTTTGACTGCTTCCGAGCTGACGACTCACATCTTGAGCGGCAAGGAGTGGCTGATGCTCCTTAAGTCGTCATGGCATAGTTCGGGTACATTCAGTACCCGACCTGGTATACTCGTTCTCACTCTTCTTCCCCCTTCTTTTTCTTTTTCTTTTCTTTCTTTTTGTTTTTATTTAGTTGTGGATATTAGGATTGTGTTTTTGATTGGTGATCATATTGTGGTGAAATGTGGATGTTGCTGAGCCGTTGTTGGCTGCGATCACCATTTTTGTGTTTTTGTGGATTTTTATTGTGTTGTGATTGGTGGTGTTGTTGGATTCATATATATTTCTTGTTGGTGGTGCTAGTTTGGTATATATGTGTGATCTTGTTTTTGATTGGGCGAGATTGCGTTTTTGGGAGAGTGTGTTAGCTTGTGTATATATTTGTCGATTTTGTATGTCTTGTGTTTAATTTTGTTTTCTTTATTTTTGTGTGTTGGTGATGACTCACGACTCCCAATGAGGACATTGTGAGATTTAGGTGTGGGGGTGGGGTCATCTCCCCTTTGTCTTTTTATTTTTGTGAAAATTTTTCAATTTTTCTCCTTTTTGTTTGAACTTTTCTTTTCTTTTTGCATTTAAGGGAGTTTTGTACTATTTTGATCAGCCTTGATCCCTGATACCTTGACTATTAGCTCGTAGATAAGTATAATGTGCATGATGGATATTCATCCCTAGTCGGTCGTTTTAGATCTCAGTTCTAACCCCAATAGTCCATCGTAATTTTGCAATCCAGTCCTGAATTCATGTATTGTCATCATCCTGAATTCTTAGTCTTCCACGATCGACTCTCCCACTGTCTACTGCACAATTCCCTTTACATGTGCTGGCACCCCCTTTCTTTTTCCAAAACAAAAGCAAAAACAAACAAATTCAAGCGCTACTGGGTGTATCCCTTTGAGGCGTGACATGAGTTTGTATTGAAAAAAAATAATAATAATGGAAAGAAAAGAAAGTGGGGAAGAAAAGAGTTAGAAATGACAAGTACCCCTTTGAGGCATGCGCTACTGGGTGTAACCCTTTGAGGCAATACAGCTACTGGGGAAACTTGCTTTCCAGGCTAGCCATTCGAAAAGGTAGCTTGTGTCAGCTGCGTGGGATTGAGTTTGATTTTGGTGGGCTTAGTTTCAGGGTGATGATACACTTGCACACAGGCACAAGGATGGATTCATTATTTTCATGCGTCGTGGGGTGAAAAGCTGATGTCTGAATGCAATTCTTTGGGATGATGTGTCCTGAAATGCATATAATGCTTGTGTACAGCCTGATACTTGAGTTACTAGGGGGTTTTGGTTGATCCGAACGTGTACAGTTCACCCTGATGTATATATTTTGTTTTGTCATTTTCATTTTTCGATTTTTGTTCCTCTCTTCTTTGTTTTTTCTTTTTGAGATTTTGTGGGTATATCTTCTGCAAACCCTCACGAGACCTTACTCGTCCACTTGGGGTAACCAAGGGGTTTAAAGGGCTTGTTGCATATGCTAAATGCAACCGTGATTCCTACGAAAGTGAGTTAGTTGTTTACTTCAGTTTTTCTTTTATTTTGCTCGAGGACGAGCAAAAGATAGGTGTGGGGGTGTGTTGAACGGTAAATTTACCTATTTTACGTGCCTCTTTCACCTATATTTCGCTCGTATAATAACTTAATCTTTAGAATTTTTACTCGTTTTATTTATGTTTTGTAGGAAATAACTCTAAATCGAGCAAACGTCGCGGAAAGGGACAAAGATGGGACAAAACGATGAAAATCAGCGAAAACGGGCAAAACACAGCAGAGAAGGACAGTGCACGGCCGCCCTGCAGGGAGGCACGACCGTGCACTGGCGGCAGAAGCCACGCACGGCCAGGCGCACGGCCGTGCGTAGTGGCGCACGGCCAGGCGCACGGCCGTGCGTGGTGATGCACGGTCGTGCGTCAGGCCTGGGTTCGCGATAAAAGCCCCTTTTTCGGGCGTTCATGAGGGGAGTTCGTTCGGGGGTTCTCCTTGGGCGATTCTTAGGGTAGTTTAGGTTAGGTTTATCCAATAAAAACCTCAATAGGAGGATTAGATTAGGATTGTAGTTTATATTTTGGGATTCAAGCTTGTGGATTTCAAGTTCTTCAATCGATTCAAGCATAAGTTTCCCTCTTCCTTTTCTCTATTTATTTCATTGTTCTTGTTTATGTTTTGTTAGTTTTAATTCTTGTATTTGTTTTGCTTAAGTTTATATGTTTAGTTTTTGTTGTTAATATATGTTATTTACTTGTTTAAATTCGTTTGATTTCATTTCCTTCGCTTTGTTCTTCAAGTTTATGTTCTTGTTTGTTAGTTTAGGTTTTCATGCGTTTTTCATGATTTGTTGGTAGATTGTGTTGGCTTGGATTGTGATTAGCCTCTTGATGGCTAATTGATCTTGTACTAGGCATAGCCATACCCATTCTATGCCTAGAACCTAGAGATTTCCTTCACGCCCGCCAAGTGTTCGATGAAATGCCTGAGAGGGCTTTCATCCATATTATTGGGCGATTGACTTATGCTGAGGGGTGAGGTCAATTAGCTAGTGTGGGAGAGGGAATAGCCGAGTTCGGGACATGAAAATAGTATCCGAATCGAGCTAGGTCCGGGGTTGCTAGTTTTGTGGTCTAATTCGCCTAACCTCACGAAAGTAGGTGGTTACACGAGTTAGACTAGCTCATGACCCTTGAGAGAGGGCTTGGGTGGTCTTTGATGGTGCAACCGACCATCTCTTGTTCATAGTATGGTTTGGATAGGTTAGGACTCATCTTGGTTAGTTAGTTCATCCATTGGTAAAATCATAACTCCAAGTAACTTGTTTTTGTGTTTGTAGCGAGTTTAGTTTCCCCTTTTCACTCTTTGATCTCGCCTAGATTGAGACGCTCTAGTGAACTCTGGTAGTTGAAAACCCAATTCCCTGCGGACGACACCCCAAGTACTCAACGATACACCTTGCACTTGGGGTTTATAAATATTAAATCTCTGTTTTTCTTGCAACAAGTTTTTGGCGCCGTTGCCGGGGAATTGGCGTTTTTCAATATTGGGGTTTACTTTAGCATTCGAGGCTAGGCCTTTTGAAAATCCAAAAAAAAAAAAAAATTTACCAAAAAAAAAAAAATTTCAATGGCAATTTTCCATTTTTCCCAATGTGAGCAAGAACTATTTTACCGTTATTGGGATCGTTTACATGCTTATCTTGCTCAATGTGTTTCTTGTGGATGTTTATATAGGAAATGGGAAATATTGCATGTTGTTGATGAGGGTGTGAATTGTGAGACCCGTGTTCTTTTGGAGCATTGGGATTTATATGCTCGAAATGTTGATGAAGCTTGGGAACTATTTGAGTGGTTGGCTTGGGATACTTATGAATTTGAAACTAGTTGTTCTGATTCTTGTACCCCACCCCCTTGCATCCCTGATTATGCCCCTCCTGTGTGCGAAATTTGCCATTGTTCTGACCACACCAGTACTTCTTGTCCCTATCATATTTCTAATGAAGGCTTTGCTAGACTTAGCAATATGATAGAGACAATGAATAAGCAACAAGTTGAATTTGCTGAGTTTGTTAATAAACTGAGGGAGTATGACCTATCACTCGAGATTGACCCTAGTTCTAGTGCTCCTAGACTTGATGTCAACCTGTGTGATGATGGTGCGTCTTTTCCTTCTCTAGAGTCCGGACTAGAGGACGTACTCGCCCCTCCCTTGATCCCTTCACTCACTGTTGCTTCATCCTTTCCTAATACCCTTTGGGACAGCACTGCGCTTATCATGACCTTTCCTGATACACCTTCCCCTTTAGCTCAGTCGACGGAGTTCGAGGTAGGTGAGACCTTTGGCGTTAGCACTAGTGTTGAGGAGGATGATACTTGGTCTGGTTCCGACCATGTTGCTATTAAGGTGCATACTTTTTATGGGACTCTCACAGGGACTTCATGCATGGATGTTGTGGTTGCAGGGCCAACTAGTCCTGATTTTATTGATAATATATCCCCCACCTCTCTTGATACATCCCATGCTTCCTATTCATGTTCACCACCCTCCCATTCCCCCAAGTGTTGTGATCTGTCACTTATCGATTCTCTTGTGATACTTGAGGGGAATGAGGCTGCCTGCCATAAGTCTCTAGGTACTTTTAGAGGGTATGACCCTTTCCTTGGCCCTTATTGTTTGTACCTAGAGGGCATGCCTGGAGAAATCGTATTGATTATTACCTTCGATTATTCTGCTGATTTCTCACAGGTATTTGGTGAGTTTAAGAGGACACTAACTTTGTTTGCTCCATCTTTACCAGTGTTCTCTTACTCACACCATTCTGAGCTACATGCAGCTATGCATGATAAGCTCCTGCGAGCTTTGACTGCTTCCGAGCTGACGACTCGTATCTTGAGCGGCAAGGAGTGGCTGATGCTCCTTAAGTCATCATGGCATAGTTCGGGTACATTCAGTACCCGACCTGGTATACTCGTTCTCACTCTTCTCCCCCCCTCTTTTTCTTTTTGTTTTCTTTCTTTTTGTTTTTATTTAGTTGTGGATATTAGGATTGTGTTTTTGGTTGGTGATCATCTTGTGGTGAAATGTGGATGTTGCTGAGCCGTTGTTGGCTGTGATCACCATTTTTGTGTTTTTGTGTTTTTTTATTGTGTTGTGATTGGTGGTGTTGTTGGATTGGTATATATTTCTTGTTGGTGGTGCTAGTTTGGTATATATGTGTGATCTTGTTTTTGATTGGGCGAGACTGCGTTTTTGGGAGAGTGTGTTAGCTTGTGTCTATATTTGTCGATTTTTGTATGTTTTGTGTTTGATTTTTGTTTTCTTTATCTTTGTGTGTTGGTGATGACTCACGGCTCCCAATGAGGACATTGTGAGATTTAGGTGTAGGGGTGGGGTCATCTCCCCTTTGTCTTTTTATTTTTGTGAAAATTTTTCAATTTTTCTCCTTTTTGTTTGAACTTTTCTTTTCTTTTTGCATTTAAGGGAGTTTTGTACTATTTTGATCAGTCTTGATCCCTGATACCTTGACTATTAGCTCGTATATAAGTATAATATGTATGATAGATATTCATCCCCAATCTGTCGTTTTAGACCTCAGTTCTAACCCCAACAGTCCATCGTAATTTTGCAATCCGGTCCTGAATTCATGTATTGTCATCATCCTTCATTCTTAGTCTTCCACAATCGACTCTCCCACTGTCTACTGCACAGTTCCCTTTATATGCGCTGGCACCCCCCTTTTTCCAAAGCAAAAAAAAAAAAAAAAAAAAACAAAACAAAACAAATTCAAGCGCCACTGGGTGTATCCCTTTGAGGCGTGACATGAGTTTGTATTGAAAAAAAATAATAATGGAAAGAAAGAAAGTGGGGAAGAAAAGAGTTAGAAATGACAAGTACCCCTTTGAGGCATGCGCTACTGGGTGTTACCCTTTGAGGCAATACAACTACTGGGGAAACTTGCTTTTCAGGCTAGCCATTCGAAAAGGTAGCTTGTGTCAGCTGCGTGGGATTGAGTTTGATTTTGGTGGGCTTAGTTTCAGGGTGATGATACACTTGCACACAGGCACAAGGATGGATTCATTATTTTCATGCGTCGTGGGGTGAAAAGCTGATGTCTGAATGCAATTCTTTGGGATGATGTGTCCTGAAATGCATATAATGCTTGTGTACAGCCTGATACTTGAGTTACTAGGGGGTTTTGGTTGATCCGAACGTGTACAGTTCACCCTGATGTATATATTTTGTTTTGTCATTTTCATTTTTCGATTTTTGTTTCTCTTTTCTTTGTTTTTCCTTTTTGAGATTTTGTGGGTATATCTTCTGCAAACCCTCACGAGACCTTACTCGTCCACTTGGGGTAACCAAGGGGTTTAAAGGGCTTGTTGCATACGCTAAATGCAACCGTGATTCCTACGAAAGTGAGTTAGTTGTTTACTTCAGTTTTTCTTTTATTTTGCTCGAGGACGAGCAAAAGATAGGTGTGGGGGTGTGTTGAGCGGTAAATTTACCTATTTTACGTGCCTCTTTCACCCACTTTTAGCTCGTATGATAACTTAATTCTTAGGATTTTACCTTGTTTTATTTATGTTTTGTAGGAAATAACTCCAAATCAAGCAAACGTCGCAAAAAGGGACGAAGATGGGACAAAACGATGAAAATCAGCGAAAACAGGCGAGAACAACAGCGAAGGACGGTGCACGGCCGACCTGCAGGTCGGCACGACCGTGCACCGGTGGCCGAAGCCACGCACGGCCAGACGCACGGCCG